>OX387423.1:93936419-94058986 GCA_947563755.1 Lochmaea crataegi
TTTTTGATAGTTTTTGACAATTATCGACCAATTTTCAAAATTTTTGCCAATTATTGACCAATTTTAACAATAATTGTCCATTTTTGACAGTTTTTGATAGTTTTTGACCACTATTGACAATTTTTGAAAATTTTTGGCCATTTTTCAAATTTTTTTAAAAAATTTTGACAATTGACCATTTTTGAAAATTTTTGACCATTTTTCAAAATTTTTTAAAAATTATTGACAATTCACCATTTTTCAAATTTTTTTTCTAGTTTTTGACAATTATCGACCATTTTTGACAATTATCGACTATTTTTGACTATTTTTGACAATTATTGACCATTTTCGACCATATTTCAAAATTTTTGACAATTTTTCAAAAAAATTAACAATAATAGTTCATTGTTGACAGTTTTTGACCATTTTTGATAGTTTTTGACAATTTTTGGCCATTTTTCAAATTTTTTTAAAAATTATTGACAATTCACCATTTTTCAAATTTTTTTTTTAGTTTTTGACAATTATCGACCATTTCTGACAATTATTGACCATTTTCAAAATCTCTGACATTTATTGACTATTTTTTTGGCAAAAATTGTCAATTTTTAACAGTTTTTGACAATAATTAACTATTTTTGACAATTATTGACCATACTTCAAAATTTTTGACCATTTTCATATAATTTTATTTGATTTTTAATCTGATAAATTGTTAATGAATGAATCTCTTAGGTTTATTATCGGAATATGCAAAGCATGTACTTTTTAAAATAACACAAAAAAATCGATTTTTTTCGCAGAAATCGATGAATTTTTTATTAAGATCGATTTTTGACAAATCGATTAATTTTGAATAAGGAAAAATCGATTTTTATTTCACCTGCTCGTTCGTGAGCCTGATGCCTTGCCTGCCTACGCCTATTATTATTATTATTATTATTATTACATGAAAAGGGCAAAGAATCGAGTTCTATTTTGCCCATAATAATTTACAGAATATAAAAAAGTCTATTCGATTTTTGAAACTATTAACATTTTCTGAATTAATTATTTGCCGAGGAAGATCATTCCGAATATCAAAAATTCTGTTAGGTACTCATAAAGTTTTGCCTATAACGAGTTCTAAAAGGCTCTTTCTTCAGCTTTAAGGAGTGCCCACGGAGACGGTCGTCTAAACTTTCAAAAACTATTAAGGTATTTTTCAAAAAATTGTGTTTTTAAAATTAAAAAAAGTTATAATAAAGAATTATGAAATATATAACATGTTCTTGTTTGAATTTTTTATTGTGTGCCGTTTTCTTATGCTTAGATTTTTTGTAAATTTTATGAAACCAATCAAAGCGTTCTCACTCTAATAGCATCATTAATTTTATCTATCGATAATTTTTTCTTTCTCACGGACGATACGTTATTCTACCGGGCGGATATACAGTGTGTTTGACCTGTCCTTAGTACTCGGTAGATGGGCACGAATAATAGCTCTATCTGTATATGTGTCCGAACAAGTGAAATAATATGCCGAAATCGTTAATTACGAAGGTCGACACCTTCCATTGTCATCGATAGTTCGACCCTTTCAAGCTTTGCAATTAGTTCACGGTTTTTTTTGTAAAACAAAAACAATCATCAAGTTATTTAGTCAATTTAAAAATCTCAAGATAAATATTAAATTCGTCGCTATTTAGTCCGGATTTAGCACATAGTGAGGAAATAAATTAAAGTGAAAATTATATAGAGCAACACTTAAATTACTAAAAAAAATCCAAAAATGTACCGTACGTTTTATTTAAATTTGTACAGGGTGAGCAAAAACCTAAAAGTCGTCATCAGATCGTATTTTACAAACAGTAAAATGTCCTCTTGCTTGTTGTAGTCGATCTGATCATCCCCTGAGTGCATAGTTTCCCTACTATAAAAAAATTTAAATAGATATTTAAAATAAAAGGATATATCAAAAAAAATAATTTAAAAAATGTGACTGAGAATAGTGTAAAATGTATTTTGGAAAAAAAATGTATTTTGGAAAATATGTATTCCTGATTTGAGGAAATAAATTACAAGTAAAAATTACATACAGCAACACTAAAATTACCAAAAATGTACCATAAGTGAAGTATATAATAAGTTATAAATTGGCGCCCAACGTGGGGCCGAACCACCCTTAAAGATAAGTCTCATGCTCGGCTTTCAATACCACAAATTAAGGCCTTATCATATATTAATTTATGAATAAAAGTGTATAAAAAGACAAAAATATAAATGAGTTTTTTTAAGAATAAAAAACCATTTCCAGTTTAATTTTTTTAACTTTTAATTATCTTTGGGGCGTCCATCAAGTAAGTGAGGATTTTTTGACCCCCCTACCCCTTGGTGAGCTAGGATACCATTATATTGAAATCATACGTTCAGATACTGTTTTATTAAAATAATATCGTTATGCGTAAATTACGACAATTTTTAACCATTATTTACAATTTTTCAAAATTATTGACCAATTTTGATAATTATTGACAATTATGGACCATTTTTTTCAAATTTTTGACCATTTTTGACAATTATTGACCATTTTTGACCGTATTTCAACATTTTTGACAATTTTTCAGAAACTTTAACAATTTTTCACAATTATCAACTATTTTTCAAAATTTTGACAATTTTTAACAATAATTGTCCATTTTTGAAAGTTTTTGACAATTTTTGACCATTTTTGATAGTTTTTGACAATTATTGGCCATTTTTGACAGTTTTTCAAAATTTTAACAATTATTGACCAATTTTGACAATAATTGTCCATTTTTGACAGTTTTTCAAAATTTTTGACCATTTTTCAAAATTATTCGCCATTTTTGATAGTTTTTGACAATTATCGGCCATTTTTCAAAATTTTTGCCAATTATTGACCAATTTTGACAATAATTGTCCATTTTTGACAGTTTTTGACCATTTTTGATAGTTTTTGACCATTTTTTAAAATTTTTGACCATTTTTCAAAATTTTTTTAAAGTTTTTGACAATTATCGACTATTTTTGACAATTATTGACCATTTTCGACCATATTTCAAAATTTTTGACAATTTTTCAAAAACTTTAACAATAATAGTCCATTGTTGACAGTTTTTGACCATTTTTGATAGTTTTTGACAGTTTTTGGCCATTTTTCAAATTTTTTTAAAAATTATTGACAATTGACCATTTTTCAAATTTTTTTTTTAGTTTTTGACAATTATTACCGACCATTTTTGACAATTATTGACCATTTTTCAAAATTTCTGACATTTATTGACTATTTTTTAGCAAAAATTGTACCATAAGTGATAAGTATATAATAAGTTATAAATTGGCGCCCAACGTGGGGCCGAACCACCCTTAAAGATAAGTCTCATGCTCGGCTTTCAATGCCACAAATTAGGGCCTTATCATATATTAATTTATGAATAAAAGTGTATAAAAAGACAAAAATATAAATGAGTGTTTTTAGAATAAAAAACCATTTCCAGTTTCATTTTTTTTAACTTTTAATTATCTTTGGGGCGTCCATCAAGTAAGTGAGGATTTTTTGACCCCCCTACCCCTTGGTGAGCTAGGATACCATTATATTGAAATCATACGTTCAGATACTGTTTTATTAAAATAATATCGTTATGCGTAAATTACGACAATTTTTAACCATTATTTACAATTTTTCAAATTATTGACCAATTTTGATAATTATTGACAATTATGGACCATTTTTTTCAAATTTTTGACCATTTTTGACCATATTTCAACATTTTTGACAATTTTTCAGAAACTTTAACAATTTTTCACAATTATCAACTATTTTTCAAAATTTTGTCAATTTTTAACAATAATTGTCCATTTTTGAAAGTTTTTGACAATTATTGGCCATTTTTGACAGTTTTTGACCAATTTTGACAATAATTGTCCATTTTTGACAGTTTTTCAAAATTTTTGACCATTTTTCAAAATTATTCGCCATTTTTGATAGTTTTTGACAATTATCGACCATTTTTCAAAATTTTTGCCAATTATTGACCAATTTTGACAATAATTGTCTATTTTTGACAGTTTTTGACCATTTTTGATAGTTTTTGACCATTTTTGACAATTATTGACCATTTTTCAAAATTTCTGACATTTATTGACTATTTTTTTGGCAAAAATTGTACCATAGGTGATAGTATATAATAAGTTATAAATTGGCGCCCAACGTGGGGCCGAACCACCCTTAAAGATAAGTCTCATGCTCGGCTTTCAATGCCACAAATTAGGGCCTTATCATATATTAATTTATGAATAAAAGTGTATAAAAAGACAAAAATATAAATGAGTGTTTTTAGAATAAAAAACCATTTCCAGTTTCATTTTTTTTAACTTTTAATTATCTTTGGGGCGTCCATCAAGTAAGTGAGGATTTTTTGACCCCCCTACCCCTTGGTGAGCTAGGATACCATTATATTGAAATCATACGTTCAGATACTGTTTTATTAAAATAATATCGTTATGCGTAAATTACGACAATTTTTAACCATTATTTACAATTTTTCAAAATTATTGACCAATTTTGATAATTATTGACAATTATGGACCATTTTTTTCAAATTTTTGACCATTTTTGACAATTATTGACCATTTTTGACCGTATTTCAACATATTTGACAATTTTTCAGAAACTTTAACAATTTTTCACAATTATCAACTATTTTTCAAAATTTTGACAATTTTTAACAATAATTGTCCATTTTTGAAAGTTTTTGACAATTTTTGACCATTTTTGATAGTTTTTGACAATTATTGGCCATTTTTGACAGTTTTTCAAAATTTTAACAATTATTGACCAATTTTGACAATAATTGTCCATTTTTGACAGTTTTTCAAAATTTTTGACCATTTTTCAAAATTATTCGCCATTTTTGATAGTTTTTGACAATTATCGGCCATTTTTCAAAATTTTTGCCAATTATTGACCAATTTTGACAATAATTGTCCATTTTTGACAGTTTTTGACCATTTTTGATAGTTTTTGACCGTTTTTGAAAATTTTTGACCATTTTTCAAAATTTTTTTAAAGTTTTTGACAATTATCGACTATTTTTGACAATTATTGACCATTTTCGACCATATTTCAAAATTTTTGACAATTTTTCAAAAACTTTAACAATAATAGTCCATTGTTGACAGTTTTTGACCATTTTTGATAGTTTTTGACAGTTTTTGGGCATTTTTCAAATTTTTTAAAAATTATTGACAATTGACCATTTTTCAAATTTTTTTTTTTAGTTTTTGACAATTATTACCGACCATTTTTGACAATTATTGACCATTTTTCAAAATTTCTGACATTTATTGACTATTTTTTTGGCAAAAATTGTACCATAAGTGATAAGTATATAATAAGTTATAAATTGGCGCCCAACGTGGGGCTGAACCACCCTTAAAGATAAGTCTCATGCTCGGCTTTCAATACCACAAATTAGGGCCTTATCATATATTAATTTATGAATAAAAGTGTATAAAAAGACAAAAATATAAATGAGTGTTTTTAGAATAAAAAACCATTTCCAGTTTCATTTTTTTTAACTTTTAATTATCTTTGGGGCGTCCATCAAGTAAGTGAGGATTTTTTGACCCCCCTACCCCTTGGTGAGCTAGGATACCATTATATTGAAATCATACGTTCAGATACTGTTTTATTAAAATAATATCGTTATGCGTAAATTACGACAATTTTTAACCATTATTTACAATTTTTCAAAATTATTGACCAATTTTGATAATTATTGACAATTATGGACCATTTTTTTCAAATTTTTGACCATTTTTGACAATTATTGACCATTTTTGACCGTATTTCAACATATTTGACAATTTTTCAGAAACTTTAACAATTTTTCACAATTATCAACTATTTTTCAAAATTTTGACAATTTTTAACAATAATTGTCCATTTTTGAAAGTTTTTGACAATTTTTGACCATTTTTGATAGTTTTTGACAATTATTGGCCATTTTTGACAGTTTTTCAAAATTTTAACAATTATTGACCAATTTTGACAATAATTGTCCATTTTTGACAGTTTTTCAAAATTTTTGACCATTTTTCAAAATTATTCGCCATTTTTGATAGTTTTTGACAATTATCGGCCATTTTTCAAAATTTTTGCCAATTATTGACCAATTTTGACAATAATTGTCCATTTTTGACAGTTTTTGACCATTTTTGATAGTTTTTGACCATTTTTGAAAATTTTGACCATTTTTCAAAATTTTTTTAAAGTTTTTGACAATTATCGACTATTTTTGACAATTATTGACCATTTTCGACCATATTTCAAAATTTTTGACAATTTTTCAAAAACTTTAACAATAATAGTCCATTGTTGACAGTTTTTGACCATTTTTGATAGTTTTTGACAGTTTTTGGGCATTTTTCAAATTTTTTTAAAAATTATTGACAATTGACCATTTTTCAAATTTTTTTTTTTAGTTTTTGACAATTATTACCGACCATTTTTGACAATTATTGACCATTTTTCAAAATTTCTGACATTTATTGACTATTTTTTTGGCAAAAATTGTACCATAAGTGATAAGTATATAATAAGTTATAAATTGGCGCCCAACGTGGGGCTGAACCACCCTTAAAGATAAGTCTCATGCTCGGCTTTCAATACCACAAATTAGGGCCTTATCATATATTAATTTATGAATAAAAGTGTATAAAAAGACAAAAATATAAATGAGTGTTTTTAGAATAAAAAACCATTTCCAGTTTCATTTTTTTTAACTTTTAATTATCTTTGGGGCGTCCATCAAGTAAGTGAGGATTTTTTGACCCCCCTACCCCTTGGTGAGCTAGGATACCATTATATTGAAATCATACGTTCAGATACTGTTTTATTAAAATAATATCGTTATGCGTAAATTATTTTACAATCCCGGTATAACTAATTTCACGGTTTACGATTAAAACTTTTAACCATCGTGTTTTTTATGTATTCATACTCGATTTCGCACCTTCGTGCATTGTTAGGAAGTGAAGACCTTCCAACTATTGTTTTGTTTGTAAATATGCTAATTATTATCCAAATATGGTTTTTCTAACTCATTAGTTTAAAATTAAGGATGTCTGTATCAGAAATAATTTACCGTACAGAATTTAAAACAAAAAAGATATTGAGATGCGGTTTTCACTCAGTTTTGCAGAATTTCTGCCTCTATATTTTGGTCCAATTCTTCCTAGATTTGAATTAACCTCTCCCCCACCTCTTCCAGGTTATTAAATTGTTGAATTGGATTTGTTCCGCTCTTAATTGCCTGTTAAGGATATCCCATAAGGTTTCTATAGGATTTAGATCTGGACTACGGGATGGCCATTTCATAGTATTAATTCCAATCTCTTCCAAGTAATTTCTGACAACGTGTGCGGCATGCGGTCTGGCTATATCTTGCATTAACATGAAATATGGAGAAAAAGCAAAAGGTACTACATGCTGTTGTAAATTATCTTGTATGTACCTGTCAGCTGTCATACTTTCATTATTTATGACTACTACGTCCGTGCGTGCTGTCAAAGAAATACCTCCCCAAACCATAATGGATCCTCCTCCAAATAACGATATTTATACAGGGTCATTCCTTTATTCGAAGATATGTCAAGATTTTTGTTTGATCAGTTGTAAAAATAAATACTATGTGCAACACGTTTGTCAATCTTTGTGAGTCATTGCAAGTAATAATATTAAAACAAAAAAGTTAAAACTTTTGTCAGTAGGATTCAATTCTACCACTTTGGAAGTATTTTATTTACTCTCTATTTAAATATTATTCGAATTCTATTCAGTTTTTAATTTTATTACTTTATGTTTTATAAATTTTTCACTCAAAAATTGATAAAATCGATATCAAACCGAAGAGGAAGTTAAAATATCCTGTAATCTTCTAGGCAAACCACACACAAAGCAAAAATAAAAAACTTGAGATTTTATATGGAAATGCCATTTTCTTGGATTTAATGTTTGATTATTTTGTTACAAACTTTATAAAAAGAATGTCCCGTACCGGGCGATTGATTAAGAGAGGTAACTCGCTGTATCTCAGAAATTATTTATCGTACAGCGTACGGAAAAAAATCTGTATTACAAACGCGCATACCTACGAGAAACTGCTGGAAATTATTTTCACAATAATATTATTTTTCTATAATAAATGTACCGTTATAGTACCACAAAATTTAAATCATTAGATCATTTTACGTAAGTTTCTTCCAGTACTTTTTCCTCTATCTTGTAAAATAACTGGTAGGGGTGAGTGGGAAAGCTGACTCAATAAAACTGTTATAACTTTTTCTCCACTTTATGGATTTTGACAAGGTTCCATTGTTCAATCACCGCCACCTAGTGACCGTTAAAACCACTGAAATAAAACGATGATATAATATTTTATTAGGCCCTGAATTCCCTTTCAAATGATACTAAGTTTGTCAAAATCCATAAAGCGGAACAAAAGTTATAACAGTTTTATTGAGTCAGCATTCCCACCCATCCCTACCAGTTATTTTACAAAATAGAGGAAAAAGTATTGGAGCAAACTTACGTATAATGATCTAATAATTACGAATATTTAAATTTTGTGGTATTATAACGGTACATTTATTATAGAAAAATGATGTTTCTCGAATGCGAGTTTGTAATAGAGATTTTTTTTCTCTAAGCTGTACGATAAATAATTTCTGAGATACAGCGTGCTACCTCTCTTAATCAGACACCCGGTATGTATGGTCTGCCTTATTAAAAGCGTTGTGGTTATATATACTCATACTGGGGAAATTTACAAAAATAGGTTACTGATTAAATGTATCAAAAGGAATTTTTAAATAAAACCACTTAAATCCTAAATATATTTCATTTCCACCGCAATCTAATATTTGATTTCCACCGAACGCTGATAATAAAATTCATTAAAAGTAATTCTAGATTTCTTAAGCTGGGAACACACGTACGATGAGTTCAGTTTTCTGTCGTTTTGCCATTTTTCACTACATTATTTTTTATAATTAAATTGTTAAGGTTTATAACTATCAAAATTACTTTAAATGACAACCTTGACGACTAAAATCTTGAAATTGTCAAACGCGCTACCGATTCATCTAATTTCTTTTAATTCAAAATAAACAACACACTTTTGAGGTGAACATAAATTTCATTGTCATATAATTGCGGTTGTTTTATTTAAACAATTATTATTTAATATTTACATTTTTAGATATATTTTTTTCAATGCCCCCCAAGAACCCCAGATGGTAATCCATTGGATTATTTCTTGAAATTGAAATTGAAAGAAGAGTAAAAAATGGGCCTAAAATTATCTGCAAAAATTTTAAAATATTCTAGTCCAGGCGAATTAGCTCATTTTTTGATGAAAAAGAGTTTGCTGGGTGGAAGTTGTAGAGGGGGTTATTACAAACAAGGGAAAAATAAATGCAACAGCTGAAAAGTGGGAGGGATGATTTGGGGGGTGGAAAAAGACATTATTGCGATTTCCGGCCAAAGTTGAGGTCCTAGAAAAAAAGTTGTAGCTTTTATAGTCACAAACTATGACAAAAATTTTCAAATTAAAGTATAGAAAATTTTTCGAGTTATTACGTTTTTTCGTTAAAAAACATTTTTTTTTCAAACGAAAATTCTCCTTTGGAAAATTTTGGAAACAAGTTCCGCGGGTGCTCATTTTTTTCGTTTTTACATCTACTTTCAATTGAAATAAAATAAATTGTAGTCACAATAGAAGAACATGCACAAAAATGCAAAAAAGGAAAAAGTACGTTTTTCAAGTGTTCATTTTTGCTTAATTGTTATTAATTTGTTTAAATTTTTGAAAAAAATCAAAAAACAAACTCCACCATTGAATTCTACGGGGAAAAATACAGAAGAAACCATTACAAACGAGGAAAGAGTAAATGCAACAGCTGAAAAGTGGGAGGGGTGATTTGGGGGGTGGAAAAAAAACATTATTGCGATTTCCGGCCAAAGTAGAGGTCCTAGAAAAAAAGGTTGAATATAATAGTTGTAGATCTAAAAAAGATCTACAACTTTTGTATTAGCTCGAAAAACGCAAAAAACTGCATTTTTCGATTTATATTTTTAATTTCGTCAAAAATTGTTCGATTTTGGTAAAAATTTGGTAGAAGGTAGCTTTTATAGTCACAAACTATGAAAAAAAATTCAAATAAAAATATTGAAAATTTTCCTAATTTTGACTTTTTTCGGTAAAAAACACTTTTTTGGGGGGTGGAATAAGACATTATTGCGATTTCCTGCCAAAGTTGAGTTCCTGGGAAAAAGAGTTGAATATAAAAGTTGTAGATCTTGGAAAAATCTACAACTTTCTCATTAGTGACTTTTTCACATAACCTCAAAATTAGCCTCAAAAAAGGAAAAATCTGCATTTTTCGATTTATATTTTTAATTTCGTCAAAAATTGTTCGATTTTGGTGAAAATTTGGTAGAAGGTAGCTTTTATAGTCACAAACTATGAAAAAAAATTCAAATGAAAATATTGAAAATTTTCCTAATTTTGACTTTTTTCGGTAAAAAACACTTTTTTGGGGGGTGGAATAAGACATTATTGCGATTTCCGGCCAAAGTTGAGTTCCTGGAAAAAAGAGTTGAATATAAAAGTTGTAGATCTTGGAAAAATCTACAACTTTTTCAGTAGTGACTTTTTCACATAACCTCAAAATTAGCCTCAAAAAAGGAAAAATCTGCATTTTTCGATTTATATTTTTAATTTCGTCAAAAATTGTTCGATTTTGGTGAAAATTTGGTAGAAGGTAGCTTTTATAGTCACAAACTATGAAAAAAAATTCAAATGAAAATATTGAAAATTTTCCTAATTTTGACTTTTTTCGGTAAAAAACACTTTTTTGGGGGGTGGAATAAGACATTATTGCGATTTCCGGCCAAAGTTGAGTTCCTGGAAAAAAGAGTTGAATATAAAAGTTGTAGATCTTGGAAAAATCTACAACTTTTTCATTAGTGACTTTTTCACATAACCTCAAAATTAGCTCGAAAGACGCAAAAATCTGCATTTTACGATTTATATTTTTAATTTCGTCAAAAATTGTTCGATTTTGGTGAAAATTTGGTAGAAGGTAGCTTTTATAGTCACAAACTATGAAAAAAATTTTTTAATGAAAATATTGAAAAGTTTCCTAATTTTGACGTTTTTTCGGTAAAAAACACTTTTTTGGGGGGTGGAAAAAGACATTATTGCGATTTCCGGCCAAAGTTGAGTTCCTAGAAAAAAGTGTTGAATATAAAAGTTGTAGATCTTGGAAAAATCTACAACTTTTTCATTAGTGACTTTTTCACATAACCTCAAAATTAGCTCGAAAGACGCAAAAAACTGCATTTTTCGTTTTTTATTTTTAGTTTCGTCAAAAATTGTTCGATTTTGATGAAAATTTGGTAGAAGGTAGCTTTTATAGTCACAAACTATGAAAAAAATTTTTTAATGAAAATATTGAAAAGTTTCCTAATTTTGACGTTTTTTCGGTAAAAAACACTTTTTGACTCGGGGGGTGGAAAAAGACATTATTGCGATTTCCGGCCAAAGTTGAGTTCCTAGAAAAAATAGTTGAACATAAAAGTTGTAGATCTTGGAAAAATCTACAACTTTTTCATTAGTGACTTTTTCACATAACCTCAAAATTAGACCGAAAGACGCAAAAAACTGCATTTTTCGTTTTTTATTTTTAGTTTCGTCAAAAATTGTTCGATTTTGATGAAAATTTGATAGAAGGTAGCTTTTATAGTCACAAACTATGAAAAAAAATTCAAATAAAAATATTGAAAATTTTCCTAATTTTGACGTTTTTTCGGTAAAAAACACTTTTTTGGGGGGTGGAAAAAGACATTATTGCGATTTCCGGCCAAAGTTGAGTTCCTAGAAAGAAAAGTTGAATATAAAAGTTGTAGATCTTTGAAAAATCTACAACTTTTTCATTAGTGGCTTTTTCACATAACCTCAAAATTACAAACTATCAAAAAATTTCGAATTAAAATATTGAAAATTTTTCGAGTTATGACGTTTTTTCGGGGCTAATACCACGAGTGCTTAAAAATTACCGATAATTATTATTAACAACAAGCTTGAATGGAAATTATCCGGTTAATTTTTAAGCACAAGCGGTATTTAGGGAGAATATTTCTCGAATAAAAATACAAATTAATGTATATCTCCACTATATTCAGATAGATAATGTAACGTCTCTAATTTAAAAATCTCAATAAAAACAAATTATTTATTTATTGAAACAGTTACGGAACAAATTTTTGTCAATTTCCCGTTCTATTATATCTCCGAATCGATTCATTACCTCTAAGAAACTCTTCTTTGACGTTTCACGTTTATTATTTTAACGTAGTTTGACAACGGTTGTCATGGAAACGTGGAATTATCGCTGAATTTCCATTTAATAATTCAGCATTCGTTGCATTGATACAACATGTATGAGTGAAATATTCGGTAAAAAACACTTTTTTTCAAACGAAAATTCTCCTTTGGAAAATTCTCGAAATAAGTTTCGCGTTCCGTGGGTACTCTTTTTTTTCGTCTTTACATCTACTTTCAATTGAAATAAAAAGATAATAGTCACAATAGAAGAAAATGCTCAAAAATGCAAAAAAAAAAGGAAAAAGTACGTTTTTCAAGTGCTCATTTTTGCTTAATTTGTTTAAATTTTCCAAAAAATCAAAAAACAAACTTCACCATTGAATTATACGGGAAAGAAATACAAAAAAAAACTGTGTATAACTTATTTCAATAAAAGTTTTATTAGCATTCAGAAACGTTATTAACTTTTACATTTAACTTTGTCTAAAACCACAACTTTGGCCTTAAATCGCAATAATGTCTTTTTCCACCCCCCACTTTTCAGCTGTTGCATTTATTTTTCCCTTGTTTGTAATAACCCCCTCTACAACTTCCACCTACCAAACTGTAGATAACAATTTTTTTTAATTAATTCGCCTAATTCATGTAAAAAAATTGAGTTTCTCGATTTTTTTTTGTAACAAAATTAAAATAAAAATTTCGAACACCCTGTATGACGCTTAATGAAAATAAATATTATTGATGAATCGTCCTTTATCTGACAAACAACTTAGCTGACAATTGTTTTTTAATTATGCATATAACTGTGCATTATTCACTCATGAATGTATGGTTATTTAAAAAATATATATATTGATGCTCCACGTTGGGCGCCAATTATATTGATTCTAATTTGATCAATTTTTTTTTAATTTAATATGCCCCAGGCAAAACTCTTCTCAGGTCCGTGGTTCAAAAGAATTCCTTTTATTTAAAACAAAATTTATTAGACAATTTTATTAAAATAAAAGGAATTCTTTTGAACCACGACCTGAGAAGAGTTTTGGCTGGGGCATATTAAATTTAAAAAAATATAAATATATAAATTAAAATCAATGTAATAAAAAGATAAATATCTCGAAATCTATGAAATATTGAGATAGGGCTTATCAGAGGAAAATGTACTAAAATTAAGCGAAAAATCAAAAAATGCAGTGTGTTCAATTTAAAATATCAAATTTGTTATCAACTCGTAATGTTAAAAAAGCCCCTCACACAAAATTTTATAATTATATCTTTTTGTGTAATTTTTGATAAACGTCTATTGGCCGGTTGTCGTAAAAGGCCCCGTATAAGAGACGACACTTAACGTTTTGCTAGTTGAAAAAATAGAATTGATGACTATTATTATTATTTCGTGTATGGTAAAAATATAACCCGGAAGACCAATTATTTGAAAAGTAGTTTAAAATTTTTGTACTTAAAATAATTGGTTAAAACTGACATAGATTTCATAAATTTACTGTTACTACAATCAGTTTCCATAAAATTGATGTCGCAGCCAATTTTTCGCGTTAAAAATTTATCCCAGACGCACTAGAATTTTTTTGCTACACGTGTAATACCGGGTGTCCCGGAAGTTTCTGAACCATTTTAACTAAGTCGTGCTTCTTTCAAAAACATATTATATCGCCTAAATAATCGCAAATCGCAAAAATGAAATTTTACTCGCAAGTTGTCTTTTAAAATCGCCCATTTTGCGATAGATCGCCCGTGTTGGCAACCCTGATAGTAAAAGTGTACTTACTTTAGCGACAATAGATCTGTGATCCTGGATTGTCAGTGTCAAGTCAAGTGTCATACATTAGAAACAAATTATAAACTTTTGTTATTTATAAATGATAATGATATAAATGAGGAAATTAACATTACCTACTCCTATTATAAATAATAATTATTGCGGTAAGTTATAGCCTCCAAGAGTATATACTTTTGGTTTACAAGTTGTTTATTGTAGGTAAATGGTATTAATGTTATAATAAATGTTCCAAATACTATGTTTAGACGCATTGTGGTTTAATTCTGATATGTCAACCTAAACGTCATATATAGTCTGTTCGTAACGATAAGCCCCTGGTATATTTCAATAGGTGGATTCTACCTTGTTTACCGTGTTACTGGGACAAACAAATGAGGCTCCAAAGCCCAGAGGTGTAGTATCTCAGTGCAGGGTAGTAGACCAACCTTCCAGGCAAGTAAATGGTACTTAATAACCAGATAACTGAGTAGCATGCATAGAACAATCAAAGTCAAAGCACCAGCTCAGTTGTCCAAGGAAACAAAAAGAGAAGAGTAGAGTACGGTAGATTAGAAGCCTAAAATAGAAATACCTAGTAGTGAACTATGTCTACAACTATAAACCGCTATGTGAAATAGTATGTAAATGGTTTCAACATGTTATTTGAGCACCTCTACCTGTTGATGATGGTTCGGCCTCGTAGTATTCACTATTGGCAAGATCCACAATCGAATCCCTCTTCAAGAAATGACCAACTACTGGCCCATATGGAAATTATGGATCTCACAATCCTATTAGCACAAATCCTTAAATTGAGATTTTTAAAAGCACATGTTTCCAGTGTCAAGCTAATCAGGCAAGAAAAAGTGACGAAATCGAGACCATTGAGAGTCAGGCATTTCCTGTGAGGATCAGGTAAGACACCTGATATTTCTATTAATTATCAGTCAATTTTGAGCAAGTATTGTTGTTATTTTAACCTTGACCTCAGTGGAGAGGTTGGTGAACCTGCTAGGTCAAGGGTCAAGTTCATGATTCCATGGCAATCAATTATTGAAAAGCTGTCAACCATAACTGACAGGCCGTAAACATAACCAAGAATCGGTAACAATATAAGAGTCTGGTAATTAATACTATTCATTAGAGATTGGTTTCTTACTGCACTAATGGATATTCTATTTAAGATAAGATGCTAAGGTCGCAATATAGAAGAAGGACAATTCCCTTAATCATAAGAATCTGCAGTCAAGAAGAAATAGTGGTATTTTATTATATCGTTGGTTAGGCATTAAAACCGTAACAAACTTTTTCATTTTTCATCTAAACTTCAACAAATTATACATTTTCGGAACGGAGACGAGTACAGCTTTCAGATAGAATGAAAATATATAGGGTGTTTCATTAAAGAAATAGACGATATTTGCATTTAAAAAATACAATTTTTTCAATTTAAAACACCCTATTTAATATTTCACTATAACTGAAAAAAACTTTATATTAAAAATAATTGTTCATCGAAAACCGCATCTCCCTATCGTTTCTGAGTTACGAGATTTTTGCATTTGAAATGGGTCAGAAACTTCTAGGACACCCGGTATAACTCCCAATAACGATCATCAAGAACACACCCTTTCCGATGATCACTTCTTATTTTTTTGATAAATAGATCTAATAACAAACAACTTACTCCACCACAAAAACAAAATTTAATTTTTTAGAGTTCACTATCAAGTTTCCATATCTACAGGGTGTCCAAAAACTATTCAGCCAAACGCAAACTACAGATACTTCATGTGATTTTCAGAAAAATTTTCAGAAAAAGGCTGAGGCCTTGAGCTCTGACTGGTGGTGCCGAACCAATCAATCAACCCTGCTATGATAAATTGCTTACTGCAAACCCGCGTTTTATAAGGAGCTTTTTTGATCCCAATGCTGTTATTTTATTTCAGATTACAAAAGAAACACTGAAGGATTTACTTACCCCTTTAGAATTCTCGACTTTATTACATAATGCAGGTGAGATTTTATTATTTTTAAAATATCTTTTTTCTTCGGAATTAAGTTTCTTTGGGTTAAATAGTTTTATTTTCTAGGTGAAAATTTCACGATAATATACCCAACGATCCACTTCTATAATGAAGATGTTCCAGAAGAAAATCATAGCGAAAATGAGGTGGAATCGAAATTACATCGAATCCAAATTAAATCGAAAGAATTGGGGCAATATTTCGACATTAACTTAAAGCCTACCGGTAAAAAGTTGATGACGAGAGATTTTTTAATATTAGAAACGTACGCCAATGGATCTCATCGTATTAATATCGAAGAAAACGATAAAAATTGTTATTTTCGAAACGAAAAGGCGGCGTTAAGTTTGTGTAAAGGAATTGTAAGTTTTATAAAATAATCCAGTTTAAAAAAAAATTTACGTTGGGATTTTTTTCCAGAGAGGAATTTTACATACAAACAACAAAGAATATTTTTTAATACATCCATTGCCGGATAGATTTCACGATGAAACTAAAAATCCTCATCTTCTCATACAAAAAAAGCATAATCACTCGCACCAATCCAAAGATCACGGAGATTTAGACGAAACCAAAGATTTTAGTGAGAACCAACAAATTGTCAGTCGAAATTCATCGTTGGGAAAACGTAGAAGAAAAAGGGAAGTTTTTCCTGACGGAGCTGCCGCTTTCGTTGAAACAGCAGTTTTCGTAGATAAGGATTTATTTGAACACATGAAAACTAATTTTCCACAAGAAACGGAAAGAGAACTTATCAGATTCGTACTTGCCATGGTCAACGCTGTAAGTATTTTTGAAATGAAAACTTTTTGGCAGGGTCAAAAATTATGGGGTTGGTAACGTCACCGCGTAAACGTATCATGGGCGTACGATAACTTTTTTAAAAGGGATTCATTTATTTGCAAAAAGCTCCATCTATCATGGGTCCACGATAAAATTAAATATGTGAAAATTTCTCTCCATCATAATTGTACAATACAATTTTTAAATGGAGGTAATTTATTTGTAAAAATTTCCATTTTCCATATACGTGCGATAAAATTTTCAAACAGAATTTATTTATATTGTACTTCTGTCTACAATGATAGCCTATTTCTTATTTAAACTTGATTTTTTTTTATAAAAATAAACTTCCCTTACAGGTACAATTACTTTATCACGATCCAAGTTTAGGTAGACCCGTAAATTTCGTTTTAAAACGATTGGAAATTTTAAAAGAAGACGTAGCCGGACTAGTCAGGCCACCAGACATCGACAGATTTCTTTCAAATTTCTGCAATTGGCAGAGAACTAAAAATCCGACAGGTGATAGTCAACCGTTGCATTGGGATCACGCCGTAATTTTAACCGGTTTGGACTTGTACGTTCGCGGAAAACATGGAAAAATATCGAATCAAGTTGTAGGTGAGTTTTATCGATCTCTTTAATAATTTTAAGCTCTCCCGCACTGTACTTTTTGAAACAATAAAATTATATCAAATTTTTTAATAAATCTTAGGCTTGGCACCTGTAGCTGGAATGTGTACAGCCACCAGCAGTTGTACCGTGAACGAAGGGAGACATTTTGAGAGCGTTTATGTTGTCGCCCACGAAATTGGACACAAGTAAGTTACAAAATGTCAAAAATTTGGTACCATGATACATGGTACCAAATTTTCAAAGTTGATTTTGACAATGAAAACGTGGTTTTAAAGCCTCGCAAAACTCCCCATACCAAATTTAGTGAAAATCGGGCAAACTTGTGGTTATGGCCCTTATACTACAAATTGACCCCCAATTTTTTTGGTTCCATCATTATTTTTTCTCGATAGCTCAATTTTCAAAAAAGATCATTCCGCCTAGTTGATACATTTGAGCGTCTTATTATATCCATTACGGTTTCCAAGATAGCTATTTTTGTCAAGGGTTATCCATGGGGGGTATTAACTTTTTTCCAAAAAAATGTTTCTACCAAATGCTTTAAAAAAAATCAATATCCTTTTTACGTAAACTGAATATTTTTCTAGCTTGGGCATGAGACACGACGGCCCTCTAGCGGAAAATGATTGCGACCCCAGCACTTACATAATGTCTCCTACGCTAGGAAGTGGAAAAATAACCTGGTCGACTTGTAGCAAACGATATTTGCAAAAATTCTTAGAGTAAGTAAAAATTAACACCCAAAACTTTTTTTCTTTAGGTTTACTTTCTTAAGGCACTTATCCCAATATATATAACACCCTGTATAATCACCATCACAACTTAACATTGTTTTCAGCACTCCACAATCCAGATGTCTTCTGGATCACAGTAGCTCGGCTGGAAAACTCGACCATAGCGCAGAAGGAGCACTTCCTGGTGAACGGTTCGATGCGAACAATCAATGTTAGTATTTTTATCAGGTTTCTGGATATATACGAATGTGGCTTACTTTTCTTTATTCCAGGTATGTTAAAATACGGAAAAGGAAGCAAACATTCTACACAACAACCTCTAAACGACGTTTGCAGAGATCTACACTGCGAGAGAGAAAGATATACTTGGACATCTCATCCGGCTCTTGAGGGTACTACGTGTGGCAACAACATGGTACGTAAGATATACTGTAACACAATCCTTTTTGGTAATTTGGCAACGCTGCAGATTCTCAACGTTTTTTTTATCGATACATTATGATTTTTTTTAACATCTATTCGATTTTAGCCCAAATTTCTGTGGACATTTTAAATAATCCGGCTCGAAGGACCAATTTTTAATGAGTTTTCATTTTTAGTGGTGTAAAGGTGGAAAATGCGTTCCAAAAGGATTACTTTTATCCTCGGCTTACACATCTCTATCATCTGCCACCCGTTTGGGTCAAATAAACGGAGGCTGGAGCAAATGGAAACAATCCAGCGACTGCGCTTCTGGTTGTCTATTCGGCGAAGAAGGTAGACTTAGATCGGGTAGTACAGGCATAATGGTTTCAGAGAGACTATGCAACAACCCTCGGTACGTTAACAAAAGCTTTCTGTGTCTCCTTATAAAATTATTTAAAAAAATTTTAGACCTCAAGGATCGGGATTAGAATGTGAAGGACCTTTAACGCGACACACTACTTGCGTAGCTGAACAATGCTCGAATATACCGAGGTTGACCATTAAAGAATTCGCCGACAAAATTTGTACTCGAGCTAAAGAAGTCGACAACGATTTAACCGGTTCGGGGATGCAAAAAATTAGTTCAGACGGTAAAAAAAATATTCAACTTTAACAAAAAAAAATATTATTTACATTTTTTCTCTAATGTAGCTGAAGAAGCATGCCTCGTTTGGTGTCAAAAACGCAACGGAAGCACCCGAAGTCGAGGATGGACGTTTCCAGATGGCACCACTTGTCAAATAAGACGTAATCGTTACGGAAAATCCAATTATTGCATCAAAGGTACAACTTCTACTTTTCCCATTCCCCCTGTAGATCTAAAACGATTTTTTTAAAGGTAAATGTGAAGAATTCGTTTGCGATCCTTTGGAAGAAGCAGCTTTCGCTCAATCTTCAGATTCGTGTCCGATCGATAGATACGATAATGAACTTAGTTGGAGAACTGGATTAAGAAGAAGAGAAGGTGCCATTAGATGGAAAAGCGCCAGTGGTTGCCATTACAACTGTATTTCTCCTGGTTCCGGTATACGATTGGTCAAAAATAAGAAATACAGTAGATCCAGCATTCAACTGTGTCAACCGGACAAATTTGTAAGTATTATACACGATAGAGGGTGCAAATGAACTACCAGTATGCAACCCGTATAGCTTTCGATTCTGTGTTTTATGACATATGTCACTTGTCAATACTGACATGTTTGATTGAGGTTATAAGTAGAATATTATCAATAATTCATTTTTGCTGGAATATCAAATATAAGTAATTAACTTCCAAAATAGATGTAGCTGACAGGTACATGTTTTTTTTAAGGGCTGCAGCAGGGTAAAAACTCCATATCAACATGCTTCGATGATTTGTACGAAATACAAAGAAAGAGTCCGAAGACTTTCCGGGCTCGGAATGCAAATTTCACCAGCAATAGGTGCGTACTGTTTTTAATTTTGCAAAAACCGCCTGTCTTTCTGTATCGATTTCAGCATATTTGAATATTAATTTTTCTTTTAGAGGATCCTGATAGATCCTGCCGAATAGCCTGCCAAGACGATTTTATCTCGCACCGATTTTATCTAGTTAACGGTGAAGATGGATGGTTTCCCTTCGGAACGGACTGTTCGAAAGGAATGTCGAACGATAAAAAAGCTTATTGCGTCAGTGGAAAGTGTCTGGTAAGAAAAATTTAACCAACGATATTTTTAAACTAAAATAAAAAATTTTTACAGGAATTCGGTAGCGACGATACTCCACTTTCAGAAAGCGAATTTACCCTGGCTCTACTTTCCAGAACGAAAAGGTCTTTGTACAATAATACCTCCACGAAAGTCACTATGAAATTGAATCAGGAGCAGCTCGATGATATTATAAAAGACTTACACAGGATTCTATCAGGTGAGTTTTGCTTAAATGGACAAAGAATTTTTTTTTTGGATCGTCTTAGTGTATATTTGTGTTTTTTGGTGGAATTGAGAGTTGTTGAGTGTGTTCTGGGTTGTTTTTGTCTGTAATTGAGTGATTTTGTGTGATATTGAATGAAAGGTTGTCTAATTGTACAATTTATGTTGTGTTTATGTATATTTGCAAAGGCATTGTCTCCATCTGTACAACCAGCGGATGTCCACAGGGAGGAGTAGCACCCCATTAATGTAGAGTCTGACGGTTGATGAACTCCTGTGTGGTTTGACTGACCTCGGAATATTCTGCCGATGATATTGTCATAACAGCCAGGGGAAAATTGGAAAATACTCTTCGTGACATCGTACAAAAGGGTCTGAACTATACAAATAGCGAGTGTAGGCAAGTGGGACTTGACATCAACCCCACCAAAACCATCTTAATAGCCTTCACTAAGAAAAGAAAACTAAACCTCAAAACCATTAAACTTGATGGGAGCGAGGTTGAATGGATACAAGAAGTCAAGTATCTAGGTTTGACTCTAGACAGTAAACTCCTGTGGAACAAACACAAAAAGGAGATTAAGAAGAAGAATCCTCCATCCACAAACAGCAATTCAGACTCCTAGGGCACAACACCTAGGAGATTACTGGATAGAAGAGGGAGATTTACCTAAGTTAAAGCCTGCAGATATCCTAAAATTCCTCCGGGAAATAGGACTAAAGGAGTCTCCGAGACTTTCCTCACGAACAAAGTAGAAGTAAGGGGGGCACACGCACAATAGACCTTTTAGGTCTCAGTGAATGTCACCCCAATTTACATACATATATGTATATTAGGTGAAATTTTTGACTGAAAAATTCAATATCCACTTTTTTTTTTAGGCAACTTTAGCTCAACCAATCTAAACGAATTCAATATAGACCTAAATAATCCTGTTCACGTTAATATGAACGTAGATAAAGATTATCCTCATCGTATCCATTTTACAGGGAGTGATGATTATACAAATTACGCTTAATTTATAAGGGAGATCTGCTATTTTGTGATTTATTTTAGTTGTACTGGTAGATGGATATATTGTTTAATAAAAAATTTTTTATAATAAAACCTTAAAAAAATCCTACAATCCAACAATTCCTATCGACTGCGCCAGTTTCGTTCGAAATTTGATTGAAACAAACATTTATGCAAAAAATAATTTAATTATCAAAAATTTACAATTTCTTATTTTGCGATTTTTCAAACTCGGCTTGTATTTCTTGTAATATATATTTCAACCTATCAGGATCAGCGCAAAAATACATCCACAATTGCCGTCTGAAATTTTGCCATTTCGTGCTATTTTTCTTCTAAAAAAAAACGAACTTTCAATTTGAATTAAAGTAACAAAAATTAACTCACCGAAGAAGAAACGATGCTCATGGACATTTTCACCGATTCGAGCTGTTTTTTTAAAAGATCTTCAACTTGACGGATCAATATTTGTAAATCACTCGGTATCAAAAGCACGCGATGCGTTGGACCGCTCACCAAAAAAGTTTGATATACTTTTATAGAGTCTCGTCTAAAACAACAATATTAAACAATGGTAAGTTTGGAACAGGAAAGACTTACAAATCCTTTCCGATTGCTTTGAAATTAGTAAAATCGTGTAAAAATAATTTCGATTCCAAAAAATCGAGTTCCCTTCTAAAGTTTGATACGAGTTCGAAAGCTCTGGTCAAAGTAAAATTATCCTCATCGCTGGACAGTATTTTTATAATAGGTTTGGTGAATCTTAACATTTGATTGGAATTAGTATTGAAATCGTTGATTATATTGGACATTTTTTCCTAAAAGCAGTAAAAAAAATTCAACACCAAAGTATTCTATGAAATAGGGAGCAACATTCAAACACTCGAAAAGCTCAAGAAGACTCCATAATACATAAAATATACCTAAAAACAACAGAAATCGTGCAATTGACAATATTTCATTCATCACGTAGAATTACACACCAAAATATTCATTCTAAGACAAATTTTCTACTCACTGCTCTTATTAAACAACTCTCCATATCTTTATTAACGTAATATACAACTTTCTTGAACAAATTTTTATAATTTTCCATATCTTTTCTTTCTTGATCATACATTGCATACAGTACGTAATAGTGTGCTAACATCTTCTGCATCATATCTTCCAGTTCTTCAATTTTCTTCAAATGCGCCCTAAAAATAAACTAACTATAAAAACATCACTCGGAAACTGCAAAAAATAATTTCCATTCATCCCAAACAAATTATTACACTATTACTTACTTGTTTGCTTCTATTTCTTGTTCTAGATACTTTAACTCGACTTCTGCTATTTGGTTATCGGAAAACTTTTTGGTAGCATCTTCCAACATTTCACACAACCTCTTTCTTGTTTCTGATTTCATAGCAATATTTTGGTTCAAAATACTAAAAGAAACATGGGAAAATAAATGAATTTTATAGAGTGGGGTTGCAGTTGAGTTATTTTTTACCTGTCATCACTAACAATGAGTGAATCTATGCATACTTTTTCTAAATACGATAAAACTGCTTTTAATTTTTCAATTTCGAAGGTTGTAGCTAAATATTGTCGACGACTCTGTAGTATTCTACAAAGAAAATATAATGATACTTAATGAACGTGTACAACAACAATACTATGACTTACCGATGTTTCATATTACTCAAGTCGTTAGCAATTGTATCATCCATAAGCATCGTTGTGTTGTTTCCTGGGGATTTGTCAATCATTGGTTTGAACAGGTAAAATAAGTTGTTGATTTTTTCTTCGTAACTGTTGATATCAAAGTTATTTATAAAATTCGGTGTTGGATTCTAGAAACGTAGACAAATTATATTGGTATATTAAGATAATATAATACTTACAAATTCAAACTCATTTAAAACCTTCCTATATAATAACAGTTGTTTATTGATTTTTGTGTTTGTATCATCCAATTTTTGACTGGTTGAAAAACATTTCTCTTGACTACTGTTTAACTTAACAGACGTTTCTATTTCTTCCTTCACTTTGTTTGTTAATTCTTGCGTAAGTTTTTCTTCCAATTTCCTAAAATTACATTTGAAATACTTCAAAAATAAGTAAATAGGTACTTACTTATTTCTTTCCACTTCCTCATCCAATTTCATGTCTAGGTTCTGTGCTAAATATAAATCTTCTTCAAGAAATTCTATTTCTAACAAATTATAATCGACATCGAATATACCAGGATACAGATTATCTAATTTTTCTTTTTCAACTTCTAGTTCTTCATCGTTTAATGGTACATTTAGTTTACTATATCTACAGTAAAAGAAATTAAAATACAGTTTACTCAAAATGTTCAAATTGCTTACTCTGCTACTTCTAGAGGGGATATATAGTTATGCTTGGAAAGTGAAGAACACATCCAGTTTAATAAATTTTTCCTGTTCGAATCATCTGTGTCGAACCAAGCTTTTACTACATTCGGGTTTAAATTACCCAGTTTTATGTTTAACTCGTTAAATACTCGTAAAAGGTCATCTTCTCTTGTATCCGACATTATCACCATTAAAATTATATTCGGGTATATTTTAACACAATGTTTTAACCAACGAAATAATAACAAGAGCAACCCATTTATTCAAAATTTTAAAATTATTAACTGTCGCTATCTTCTTCTTTTTTCTTGGTTGACATTTGACGTGCGATCATAGAAATACAGAAAGTAGAATGGAAATGAGATTTCATCCAAACATTTATGCAGGGAGAATTTAACGTAAGAGTTATCATGCGCAATGACGTTGAGTCAGGTCCGGACTTGTTAAATTTCAAATTGTTTTTACATCCAAATTGAGCAAACAAAGGGGAGTGGGTAAAAATATTAACGAATTTACGATTGAGGAAACTTCTAGCTCTAAATAGCATAGCAACGCATTTCCCAAAGTTATTTTTTATTTATGGAGGAAAATCCAACTCTGCTGGTGTAGCTTCGTTGAATTTGAAAAGTTGGAAATATAGTACAAAATTTAGTCATAGAGAAAATCGACGACTGGTGTACGACGTGGATAAAGGTCAACGCAGAGAAAATCCAAACAATCTACTTCAGGAAGAAATTATAAAAGTAGCTGAAGAAAGATATACAATGGAACGCTAAGTGAAGTGCCTGCTCTTGGACTTGGAAACGCATAGGGACTAAATCCACGGATTGTTCACTGGCTATACACAACTGTGGTTACCTATGGAGCCTTAGTTTGGTGGCTGAAATCAGAATAGAGGAAAGCCTGTGCAAAACGGGTGCTATGAGAAGAAGCCCGACTGCGGCAATGGAAGCCATTTTCAATATTCCGCCTCTTGCTCTTCACGACGGAAGCGAGAATGGCTGCATACAGGCTGGAATGAAATGGGAATTGGCACGAAGGAACCAATACCCATAGTCATTCCAGAATGTTAGTGTTATCACAAACTCGCTTCTTAAAATGAGAAGTGATAACATGTTGGCCACAATTAACGACAACCAACCATACCATATCCAGCTAAACTGGGATGGGTTGGAAACATGCAGTCAGGAAGGAACGTTGATGTGGTACACAGACGGATCTAAAACTGACATAGGAACAGGAGCTGGAGTCCATGGTGCCAGACCCAGGTGCAATGTCCACGCATCGTTGGGGAAGTTTGCATCTGTATTCCAGGCAGAAATCTACGCTATCGACACGTGTTTGCAAATGAAGATCGAAAAGGGGTATAGAGGCCAAAATATCCTCATACTCTCAGATAATCAGGCAGCACTGAAATCTTTAGCATGTCCCCAGATCAGATCTAGACTGGTCTGGGACTGCCTACAAAAACAAATAGAGTAAGTTGGTCCCGGTACACAAGGGTATTGTAGGCAATGAAAAGGCAGACACCCTAGCAAAGCTAGGGTCTGAAACTGCATACACTGGTCCTGAACCAGTGTTTGGAATATCATGGTGCACGTCATTGTATATCTTGGTGGATTCAAACTAAACATCAGACGTACTGGAGACACGTGCCAAAACAAGAACACAGCAATAACAGTCGCAGACTAACGAAATATTAAACCTCAGCAGGGACCAGATAAGGGAAGTGACGGGATTACTCATCGGTCACTGAACCCTAAGAAAGCACATGTATACAACTGGCATATATAGGGAGGAATTTATCTGTCCGTTGTGCATGGATGAGGAGGACTCAGCCTCTCACTTTATCTTCGAATGTGAAGCACTGTCTCATTGGAGATATAGACTCCTAGGACTAGAGTATCCAAGGCAAGATTTCTCCAAGAAGGACCTGGTGAAAAGTCTGTGGAGCCTGTTAATGGCTACTGGTCTCTTCACATAAAAACGGTATAACCAAGAGCACAAAAAGCCTAAAGGCTGAGGTGCCGAGGTCTGTAAGCCTCTGACTGGTGGTGTCGAACCAATCAATCCTCTTGGACCAGTGATTGATCTTTGGAGACATGCCAGCCACGCAATCAGCAAGACAAGCCAGAGGACTCATACGAGAAAGATCGAACCTAGAGCTCAACATGAAGATTTGATTGACCAAGGCGATTATACTGCCGATCCAAACGTACGCCTCCACAGCTTTGAGAACACAGTAAGCTGTCACCGCAAAAAGATTCAAGCACAGCAAAACATCAGCTTAAGACAAGCAACCAAAGTCACAGGAACGATCAATTGTATCGAAATTTGGGGCAAAAAAGAGACCTCAGAAGTCACGAATGCCAGAGCCAAAAAAGGATTCGAAGAGCCGAAGACAACATACAACTAATGGAACTCACGAAACTTCATTAGAGAATACTACAATAGACACCCACGATCACGGAAGTAGCTGGACAAAGGACAGCGCTGAACTAAAGGCACACCACAAATACAAAAACAGAGCAAATAGAAGAGGAACCTGTACCTAAGACGTCTGGCAGGAAACTGGAGTAAGGATAGCCTTAACAAATGGAATCTTCATGGTCTTTAGTAGTCTCAGTACGTCAGCTAAGGATTTATCTTGTTAGATGGAAAGAGAGAAAAGTGCACAGCACTGTCCAGTAGAAAGAAAAATACTGTCAGGAAAGGATAATAGAGTAGAGCCAAGTGGATAGGATTGAGGATCCATCGCGATGAGATGGGGGTGGAGGAAGCTCTTCCTGAAATGTATCGCTCCTGAGGAGTGCATTCTGGAAAGGACGAGTTAGTAAGATGTGTGTAGGAAAACAAACGAGTGACATGAAAGAATGGATCCATTTTTTCGGTATCTCGTCTAGTTTTCCAGATAAACCCACCCTTTTTGTCTCTTGCGCTGTGGTACAATAAATAAAACGAAAACATTGGAAAATAAAATTTTTATTACAAATCCATAATACAATATGTTATTATTGTCCTAAACTATTTATATTGCAATTAATTACAAAATATATTCACAGTTTTATTTTTAAATTTACACTATAAAAAAGGAGATTTTGGGTAACTTTCATACACAAAAAAATAACACTTTCTAATTAATTTCTTTCAATATACACACATGATTAATTAATTAAAAACCAGAAAGTGTATTTTTAAAACAACCCAAATCCTATTCCGCTAGAAAAAGAGTTACTCAAAATATCAACCAACCAAGGTTGGGAATTTGGAACCTTTAGCGATACTCGACACTGAACACAGTTTACACTACCACTACACCAACCTTACGCACGCTTCGATAACCAAGTTTCTTCTTCTTACTGAAGGTCTTCTCTGAAGAAGTTAATTTGGTTATAAGCGTGCATAAGATAGTGTTGGTGTAGTGGTATACTTCATTTAAAAACCAGGAGGAGTAATTTGAATTTAAGTTGGCAATTCTGTAGATCTCTGATTGGTCAGATTGCAACCAGTTTCAAACAGCACTTTTTAGCATTGACATCTCGTGATAATTGACAGTTCTGACTTCTGACATATATAATATATTTGTTTTTATCATCGCCTTCGTTCCCTTGTTATTTCATCATTTTTACTTAGTTTTCCACTCTATATCTTTAAAACAGTTCTTTTCAGAATTCCTGTTTGTTGAATTTCTGCGATTGTCTTAGGAATCATTTTCAGTTCATAAGGGCTATCTATGATTGGCTAGTTTCCGCGTCAAGTCAATCATGGCATATTTCATAGATTTTGAACACGACTATTTCGGAACACGCTCTTTAGTAACTAATCTAGTAACTTTTAGTGGTGTGGGTAAGGCTTCTGAAATTACTCCTCCTGGTTTTTAAATGAACTATAGTGAAAACTGTGTTCAGAACCAACCAAGGGTTCTCTCATTGGTAGGTCTGGATAGAGAGCAAACATTACACCATCAATTCAATATTTACAAGTAGGTAGTCGTCAAATTGTACGCTGAATGCAATTTGTAAGAGTATATATACACATTTTACTTTGGAACGCTTTGTATATTTATTTGTAGTGGTGGAAATTCAATTCATATCGATACAATCTCCTTTTCAAACTTTTATATATATTTTACCTTAAAAATATTGGCACTTTATTATGAAATAATTTACAATATAAAAATATATATATATATATTTGTTTCAACACCTCTTTCTTTCCATAAATACTATATTTTTAACAACAATTAAAATGGTTTAAAATTACAAAAAAAATCATCATCTAAGGCACTTACGTGAAAACCAAAAATCTTAAAATATCAACAGATGCGAATTTTTATGAGCACGACCGACTCTTAAAAAAATTGGCTAAATTGTTTGGAAGATTAAAAAAAAGGGTAGGAAAATTTAAATAAAAAATAAAGGAAATATCTAGAAACTGCTGTCCCATCCGGAAATATCGTCTGGCGGAGATTCATCTGTATCACGGGGGTAATTGTCAAAGTTTGATGAATCTGTCACTGTTTGTACTCGAGGTACTATGGGTGGCGTCAGGGTTCGGTTTACCAGACCTTCCCAGTTGAAACCATCAAACCATCTGAAAAAATGATACAAATTTAGTGTTATTGGAATGATTTTGCTAGAAGTTATTTTAATGAATAAAACTGGTATCCAAAGGTGGAGGATACACCTGGAAAAAGGTACTACCAGGGCGACTAGGCTTTTCTGGAAATGCAGAGGAATGATGGACAAAACTTGAGGAATACGATCCGAAGTGGTTCACTGTCTTTACACAACTGTGATAAGGCCAACGATCACCTATAGAGCGATAGTCTGGAGGATGGGGACAGAAGTGAATATATATGAACTGCAATGGTACTACCGGGGCAATGAAAAACACGGGGAGTACATCAATGGAAGTCAACTACAAAATAATACTTACTTGTGTTTCTGTATATCGCTAATTCCACCTTTTTGATATCCCAATCTTTCCGCCGGATTGTCCCTACAAAGCCTCTTGATAAGAGCCTGTGCATTTCTGGTGATACTTCTAGGGAAATCAATTTGATCTATTCCTTTCAAAATGATGTTGTAGGTTCTCATCGGATCCGAACCTGAGAAATTTAAAAAATTAACTGTCAAAATTATGAAAAAACATACGGGGGGCTGAAGCATCATGTAATGTCTGTTTCGTTCTGGAGGATTTTTGATTTTCATATCTTTAGTCAGAGTTAAGGTTACCGAAGATAGTACGGTAGGAAATGTGACTTACCGGTAAAAGGTGGCGTGCCAGTTAGTAATTCAAACATCAAAACTCCCAAGGACCAATAATCGGCGCTAATATCATGTCCCTTATTCAAAATTACTTCGGGTGCGACGTATTCGGGAGTTCCGCAAAAAGTCCACGTTTTCCTTCCGGTTTGCAATTTTTTCGCGAATCCGAAATCGACTAATTTGACGTATCCGAAATTGTCCAAAAGGAGATTTTCCGGTTTGAGGTCTCTGTAGATGATATTGCGGGAATGTAAATAATCGAAAGCTTCCACTACGCAAGCAGTGCAGAATTTTGTTGTGGCTATAAAAAAAAGCGTACGATACAATTTTTATAAGGGGTTAATTTGTTTGAAAAAATGTCCTTTTATCAAAGGCCTACGATTAATGAAGTTGATTTATTTGTAAAAATGTCCATTAACTATATTCAAATTTCAAAGGGGGTTGAAAGTTTCTATATTCTATGGACGTACGATACCATTTTTAAAGGATTTGAATTATTTGTAAAAATTACTATATCATGGGTGTACGATAACATTTTCATAAGGGAACAATTTATTTGCATTAAAAATTTTTGAATGGGGTTAATTTATTTGTAAAAACTTTCAACTTCCGTGTTTGATAAAATTTTTATAAAGGACCAGCTTATTTGTAAAAAATTTTATATCATGGGCGTATGATAAATTTCTTTAAAAGAGGTTGATTTATTTGTAAAAATATCTATTTACCATGGAAGTACGATAAAGTTTTTAAAATGGGTTCATTGATCAGTGAAAATTTCAATTAACCATAAACGTACAATGAAATATTTAGTTATTTTTTTCCACTTACCATCGTCGAAATGTCCTTTGTCCCTCAATACAGTCCACAACTCCCCGCCGAGACAACTTTCCATCAACATGTACAAATACTTGGCGTCCTTGAAAGTTTTGTACAATTTCACGATGAAATCGCAATTGGCTTCGCCCATTATTTCCTTTTCGGACATTATGTGTTGTTGTTGTCTGGTTTCGACGATTTGAGCCTTTTTCATTTGCTTCAACGCGTAAGATCTGGAAGGACGGCCTTTGATTTGTACGAGTTCCACTCGACCGAAACCTCCAACTCCTAACGTCGTAAGAAGAGTCAAATCGGTGAGTTTGACTCCTTCGTATTCATGATTCAATCTTTAAATTGAGAAGAAAAAAAAACAATATTAGAAAGTAAATATTAGAATGGATACTCGAATTTTTAGTTAATGAATACTTACAGCTAAAAACTCCGGAGAAAGAAAGCAAGACAGTTAAAAATTAAATAATATAAGTCAGTTTTTATTGTTATTGTAACTTACCTTCTTCTTTCTATATTATCGTCTCTATATTTGGTTCTAATTTCATCTAAGTTCGATATTAATTGGTTGAAAGTTTCTCTATCTATAACGAGCGTTGTAACTCCTTCTGGATCGTCTACAATAACATTGGCAGTTCTTAAATCGTCCCTATAACAATAAAAAAAAATAAACAATCCAATTTTTCTATTTTTAATTTTCTACTTACCCTTGTAACGCTTTTTCTCCGAAAAAGTCTCCTTTCCCCAAGGTTCTTATGAACTCCTCGCTATTGGAACTGGCCACTTTCCTGGTAACTTTCACCTTTCCTTTGCTTATTATAAAGAACGTATCACCACGAGCTCCCTGTCTTATGATATAATCACCGTGCGCGTAAATTGTTTCTTCCAAAACGTCCGAGATTTTGATGAGAGTGTCTTCGGGCAAGGTCTTGAAAATTGGAACGCTGAAAATTTAGAAAACAAAATTGATAAAATTGTGGAAGGTCCAGGACCAAAAATTTTTACCTCTTCAAGAAATCTGTGTATTCCGCTTGCCTGATAAGACCAGTCCTCATCATAATCGTCTGGAAACATTGTCTTTCTATGGCCCATAGTTTACAATCGGTATGAGCTTTGATAGTGGCAGTTCTTTGACAGTTGTATAATATGGCGAGTTCTCCGAGAACCTTTCCGGAATCCAAATGATGTAAAACTTTATTTTCTCTGGAAACTTCTACTTTGCCCTCTGAAAGTAAAAATAACCATTTAGATGACACATCGATTGACATTTCTAAACCCGTCGTTTGATATTTTGGTAACGAAAATTTACGACCTTGAGAGACGTTGACGTTGACAGATAACTTAGTAAATACACTGAGAAAATGATCAGCGATATAATTGGTCGACAAAGTGAAGTATGACAAGTATGTTATTATAAAAGTGGTGCCTTTCGGACATGCGCATACAAAAAAAGGGTAAACAGCTTCGCTTCTTGTTTGCTGGAGTATTCTTTGGCTGAATGTTCGTATTTAAATGGCACGATCTGTATATTTTTGGATTTTAGGAATATTTACGTTCTTTGGAACAAGTCCTTGAGTTCGAATTTTTTTCATATGAAAATTCTACATTTTTCTATGTTTACAGGGTGTCTCAGATTGGATGGTTTTGCAATGCAATTGATATATTTTTTTTCAATGATCAACATAGGTTACGTATTAGGGTATAAAAAAACGGAATAGTTCACATTTCAGACACCTTCAGTTTTCTTCGACAATTTATCTGCCGCATCCTGTATAGTAGAAAGGTGAAAAGGTTGAAAAAAATAGCGAACTATCAGTAGAACCAACATTTAAGGAAATTGTTCGGCATATATGGTTAATAACGGAGTTGGGTAAAAGTCTAGTTTAGTGAGTGATTTTGATGAAATATTTTTTTTTAAATTAATTCGAGGTCGCTGAACACGAAAATGAAAAAAGAAATCGGCGCTCTCTTACCAAAAACGAGTTATGAATTTTTGAAGATGAGTTCAGATCAGCACTGCACTGATGTTATTGTCATATTATAACTGCTTTAAAATGATGCATTATAACTTTTACACTATATTAAATACACTATAATTGCCTTTTACGATATTCCTCTCACACACACATTTAATAAACACTGATATTGACATTCATTTCTTGTAAATTCTTTTTTTAATTCCACAATTATTATATCTTTTGACATTTTCATGTAACATGACTGACATAAGTTTTGGTCTCTTTCCTTAGTCGTACAATTTGTACCCAATAGCATATTCAGCCATTAGATATTTAGCCACTTGAATTAGTTGCTGAATATTTTCGATTTCATGATCGTGACATAAAAGATATAAACAAGATGGACATCATGAATATACACCTATTTTTCCGATAGCTGGCGCTGTATTACAGTTGAAACATTTTGTTTATATCTTCTATGTCACGATCATGAAATCGAAAATATTCAGCAACTAATTCAAGTGGCTAAATATCTAATGGCTGAATATGCTATTAGGTACAAATTGTACGACTAAGAAAAACAGACCAAAACTTATGTCAGTCATGTTACATTGTGTACATGTATTTAACATTGTGTAAAAGTTATAATGCATCATTTTAAAGCAGTTATAATATGACAATAAAACCAGTGCAGGGCTGATCTGAACTCATCTTCAAAAATTCATAACTCGTTTTTGGTAAGAGAGCGCCGATTTCTTTTTTCATTTTCGTGTTCAGCGACCTCGAATTAATTTAAAAAAAATTTTTTCATCAAAATCCGCGTTGGTTCACTAAACTAGATTTTTTTCCCGGAGTTGTTTGGTGTAAACTCTAGAATGTGGATAAGTTGATGAGAAAAGATCGCATGACATTTTTAACGTTAATACAATCCAAAATTTAAAATTAATGACAAATAATTTTTTTTCAACTTAGTATTTTCAACAATACGATAATGTTTAACGCTAGATGGAGCCAATTAACTTATTTCCGTACAGAGATGTGTAATGGTCGTTTATTTAGTTGTACCGTTGTATCATATCTTTCGAATAAGAAAATGCCATTATGAAGTCGATTGCCCATTCAACAATGGTAGTGTGGGTTGGGCACAAAACAGCTGATGATACTAAAGTACTGGATATGTTTATGTAAATTAAAAGATATCGCCGAGTAACTAACGTTTATTATATTATACAGGCGTTTAAATAATCGTCTCTATATAAATATATAGTGTGAAGATTTTTAGATATACCCCTGTAAGTGAACTTTGTTGTACGTAGATACAGTAAGTAGGTAAGAGACCGTAACAAAAAAAAAACAGGAAGTCTTGTAATTGTGATATAATATTGACGGAAGAAAAGAAGGTGCGTTCGTTCTTAATAGATCTTAATGACATCCGGCGAGGATATTACAACTTGTAGGCGACTATAGATATGTAGATGAGTCGTTGATATCATCCGTTTATTCAAACATACAGGGTTACTTCATTTATATAACTTGGAAGTACAAAAAAGCAATAAGGAAATAAAATTCATGACCCTTCACCTTCGTAGATTAAATCACAAATACGCTTTCTCTACTTATACAATACAATGCTGTCAGCTCATTTTTATTTCATTATTTCAAAGAAAGCGAATTACTTATTTGAATATTTTCTTCGAGATTTGCAGATAAGTTACGTGGGATATATTAAAGCTTATAAATCTAAAAAAAAAACGATCGATATTTTTAAATGATAAGATTCCCCGTAGCTGCTTGAACTTTGACTTTGCTTATCCGCGTAGAAACGTACGCATGATGTTGGACTGTCGTAAGGTGAGTTGCGTGGAAATCGCGAGTTTCTGTAAAATCGTGTCGACACGTTTACTTCAGTGGTGGCTCCTCGAAGGAGGCTAAGGAGGCTCGGCCTCCTCACCAATTTATCCAGCAAATAGCAATTACTGATCTATTTTGACAATTATTGACCATTTTTGACTATTATTGATCAATTTTGAGAATTTTTGACAATTTTTGGAGAGTTTTTGACAATAAATGTCCATTTTGACAGTTTTTAACAATAATTGACAATTTTTAAGAATTTTTGCTAATTTTTGACAATTATAGAACATTTTTCCAAATTTTTTACTATTTTTGACCATTTTTTCAAAAAACTTAACAATGTTTGACAATTATCAACTATTTTTTAGAATTTTGAGAATTTTTGACAATTCTTCAAATATTTTAACAGTTTTTAACGATTTTTGACAATTATTGACCATTTTTGACAATTATTAAGCATTTTTAACAATTATTGATCAATTTTGAGAATTTTTGAACATTTTTGACAATTTTTCAAATATTTTGACAGTTTTTAACGATTTTTGACAATTATTGACCATTTTTCGAAATTTTTGACAATTTTTCTAGAGGTTTTGACAATTATTGACCATTTTTGACAATTATTAATCAATTTTGAGAATTTTTGAACATTTTTGACAGTTTTTCAAATATTTAGACAATTTTTGAAAATATTTTGACAATTTTTAACGATTTTTAACAATTAACCACCATTTTTCGAAATTATCGACAATTTTTCTAAAAGTTTTGATAATTATTGACCTTTTTTGACAATTATTGATCAATTTTGAGAATTATCGACCATTTTTGACAATTATTTATCAATTTTGAGAATTATTGATTATTTTTGACAATTATTGACCACTTTTGACAATTATTGATCAATTTTGAGAATTTTTGAACATTTTTCAAATATTTTGACAGTTTTTAACGATTTTGACAATTATTGACCATTTTTCGAAATTTTTGACAATTTTTCTAAAAGTTTTGTCAATTATTGACCATTTTTTGACAATTATTGATCAATTTTGAGAATTTTTGACAAGTTTTCAAATATTTTGACAGTTTTTAACGATTTTTAAAAAATGTTGACCATTTTTCAAAATTTTAAAAAGTATTGACCATTTTGACTGTTTTTCAAAATTAGTGACAATTTTTAACCCTTTTTGGACAGTTTTTGACAATAAATGTCTATTTTTGACAATTTCTAACAATTTATGATAATTTATGACCATTTTTTCAAAAATTTTGACAATTATTGACAATTATAGACCATTTTTCGATTCGATTCGAATCGATTTTAATAAAAAAAAATTTAATTAAAATTTTGAAAAATGGCCAAAAATTTTCAAAAATGGTCAAAAAATTTGGAAAAATGGTCAATAATTGTTGAAAAAGTGTCAAAATTGGTCAATAATTGTTGAAAAATGGTCAATAATTTTTAAAAAATGATCAATAATTCTTGAAAAAATTGGAAAAATGGTCAATAATTGTTGCAAAACTGTCAAAATTGGTCAATCATTGTTGAAAAATGGCCAATAATTTTTAAAAATTGATCGATAATTGTTGAAAAATTTGGAAAAATGGTCAATAATTGTCAAAATTGGTCAATAATTGAAAAAAGTGATCAATAATTTTTAAAAAATGATCAATTGTTGAAAAATTTGGAAAAATGGTCAGTAATTGTTGCAAAACTGTAAAAATTGGTCAATGATTGTAAAAAATGGTCAATAATTATTGAAAAACTGTCAAAATTGGTCAATAATTGTAAAAAGTGATCAATAATTTTTAAAAAATGGTCAATAATTATTGAAAAACTGTCAAAATTGGTCAATAATTGTAAAAAGTGATCAATAATTTTTAAAAAATGATCAATAATTGTTGAAAAATTTGGAAAAATGGTCAGTAATTGTTGCAAAACTGTAAAAATTGGTCAATAATTGTTGAAAAATGGTCAATAATTTTTAAAAAATGGTCAGTAATTTTTAAAAAATGGTCAATAATTGTTGAAAAACTGTCAAAATTGGTCAATCATTGTTGAAAAATAGCCAATAATTTTTAAAAATTGATCGATAATTGTTGAAAAATTTGGAAAAATGGTCAGTAATTGTTGCAAAACTGTCAAAATTGGTCAATAATTGTCAAAATTGGTCAATAATTGAAAAAAGTGATCAATAATTTTTAAAAAATGATCAATAATTGTTGAAAAATTTGGAAAAATGGTCAGTAATTGTTGCAAAACTGTAAAAATTGGTCAATGATTGTAAAAAATGGTCAATAATTATTGAAAAACTGTCAAAATTGGTCAATAATTGTAAAAAGTGATCAATAATTTTTAAAAAATGATCAATAATTGTTGAAAAATTTGGAAAAATGGTCAGTAATTGTTGCAAAACTGTAAAAATTGGTCAATAATTGTTGAAAAATGGTCAATAATTTTTAAAAAATGGTCAATAATTGTTGAAAAACTGTCAAAATTGGTCAATAATTGTAAAAAATGGTCAATAATTATTGAAAAACTGACAAAATTGGTCAATAATTGTGAAAAATCGTCAATAATTTTTAAAAAATGGTAAATAATTTTAAGAAAATGGTCAATAATTATTGAAAAACTGTCAAAATTGGCCAATAATTGTAAAAAATGGTCAATAATTTCAAAAAAATGGTCAAAAATTGTCAAAAAGTTTGTAAAAATGGTCAATAATTGTTGAAAAACTGTCAAAATTGGTCAATACTTGTTAAAAAATGGTCAATAATTGTTAAAAAATGGTTAATAATTTTTAAAAACTGATCAGTAATTGTTGCAAAACTGTCAAAATTGGTCAATAATTTTTAAAAAATGATGGAAGATTTTTGTCAAAAACTGACAATGATTGTTAAAAAATGGTCAATAATTTTGAGAAATGGCCAATAATCGTCAAAAAGTGTCAACATTTTGAAAAATAGTCAATAAATAATACGAGAGCCATTTTCGGAAATCCACTCCTTAAACACACGTAATTTATACAAAATCGATATTACTCGAAAAATCGATAATTAAAAATCGATTATAACAAAATAATAATCGATTTATATAAAAATCGTTTAATTTTTCAAACATCCCTACTTATAGAGTTCCCCATAAGCTTTTTTGAAAAAAAAAGCAACAGTGTCTGTCGAGTCTACTGGGATCCGAGCGGTTCCGCTCTCATCACTACTTGCGATGTTGCCGGGGCAATTGAAAAAAAAGCCGCTCTACCAAAAACACAAAAAAAAATCGAAAGTCGATTTTCATGGTTAAATATCGATTCACGGAATCGATTCAGTACAATATATCGATTTAAAAAATCGATTTATTCGGTCTGAGAAATCGATTATTCGATGAATCGATTTCAGATCGCCATCCCTAGCCGCAACCAGCAACAAAATGTTTTTTAGTGTGAACGTAGGTTAAGAGATTATTCCACCCTAATTTAATGCAATTTTATATCCAAGATTTATGCAATAAAACGAAACAAAAATAAATAAAAAAAAGAGAAACTAGTCACGAATTATTATTTATAATCTTTATGCGTTTTCCTTGTTTGCCTGTAAAAGGAATATAGCATCGAAGAAATCCCATTATCCGAATACGTTCAATTTCTCTTTTTTCTTCAAACATTTGTTGGAAAAGTTCGCAGAGAAACCGGTGGTTTTTTTTTGAACGTGTTCGGAATATTGTAAGTTTGCGTAAAACGGCTTTCTAAACGTTACTGCAATGCAATCATTGACCATTTGTTTATTTAACAATTATTTGTAACAAATTTATGTGTCGAATTTTAATAAGGGTACCGCCAGTAGAATTTACGAAATCCTTTAAATTAAAAAAAAAATGTCGTACTTGACGGTTTATTTCACAAATTCAAGTGTTCTGGTTCAAATCTAAATTTTACGTGGGTTACATACAGGAACATTATTTTAAAACAAAAAAAACTGCTCCACCTTTTGATGACGAACAACCACATCTGCTCTTAGATTACGCCTACTCTACTATTACTAATACCATGATAATAAGTAAATACTACGAGGGTCATACGAGATAACATACTAAAATTCAAATTAAATTGAAATATGGTAAAAAAATGGCTGTTGGCATGAAAAAACAACAAAAGGATATGATATTGGCTGTATACTTGGAAGTTGGGGTTATAAAATGTACTAGGGTAATAGTGAGTTCAATTAGAAGAGAAATTGTCTGCAATCTCTTGATTATTATATTAAAACGCGAATTCTCATATTTCTCTTTGCAGGGTTTGGTTGCAAATTCTTGACGAAAACAGAGGCGTACTAAGTGAAATTTTATCAACAAATTTAGCGTTACACAACCTTGTTGAGAAAATCACACAATCCCTAAACAACAAGGAGATTGCGATGGCCGTATTTCTTGATATCGACAATGCACTACCGACCTCCATTGGTTCAGCTTTGGCTGAAAAGGGCTTTAAACCAACTATTACCAGCTGGATATATGCCATGCTCACTAATAGAACAGCCACTATTTCTCTTCAGTATGAGGCTATTAGCTTTAAGGTTTCCAGGGGCTGCCGATAAGGCAGAGTACTATCTCCCCTACTGTGGTCACTCTTGATGGATGACTTGCTTAGCGATCTCGAAAGAAGCGGATAGAACTGCAAGCGTATGCAGACGACCTTGTCATCCTGGCAAGGACAAAGTCAGGAAGGGAAGCATATAATATCCTCCAAAAGAGGGAACAGATGTCTGTTAACCCTGGTAATACTGTAACAGTCCTCTTCACTAGGAAAAGAAAATTGGAGGATCTTCCACCACTTTCCTTCAATGGTGAGGTTATTCTATTTGCTTACTGTGTAAAGTCGAAATTGGTATTAAACTGCCAAAAAGGACCCTCCTCAATAGGAGAACTCAATAGAGTATGGCCTGGTCTGGATCTCTGGCCATTCTGACATGGATGGCAATAAGAAGGCAGACTCTCTTGTAAGGGCGCGTTTTTATCAGACCAGAACCTACAATTGGCATCGCAATAAGCTTTGCCAAACAAACAATAAATACCTGGACAGCAAGAAGAGCTTTAGACTTCTGGCATAATATACCAGGATTGGTTCATTCCTCTCTCCAAACAAATGTTAGACTATAGCAGGCATGACCTACGTTGTCCAATAGGCCTTTTAACAAGCCACTGTCATCTGAATCATCATGTGCTAAGACTTGGACTGTCGGAAGATCCGTCTTGTTGTCTTTGACTGGAAGATGATATTTGGCAGGGTCTCTCTCTCGTCCTCGGACCTGAAATTTAATTCACCAAACAAACTAATCGGCTTTGTTAAGAAGCTGAATTTGTATGTGCCACAAGGAGTACCATATGGACCCACTCACATAAACTTAACCTAACCCAAGTGAAATTTTAGTAACTTTTGTCTTTGTCTATAGAAAAAAATCGATTTCGATTCATTTTACAGATGTTTCCAAAAAAAATTCAAAATTTTTGACAATTATCAACTAGTTTTCAAAATTTTGACAATTTTTAACAATAATTATCCATTTTGACAGTTTTTGACAGTTTTTGACAATTTTTGACAATTTTTGACAATTTTTGACAATTTTTGACAATTTTTGATAGTTTTTGACAATTATTGGCCTTTTTTGACAATTTTTCAAAAATTTTTGACAAATTCTCAGAAATTTCAACAATTTTTCAAAATTATTGACCATTTTTGATAGATTTTGACAATTATCGACCATTTTTCAAAATTTTAACATTTTTGACCAATTTTGACAATTATTGACCATTTTGACTATTTTCAAATTAGTGACCGTTTTTCCAAATTTTTGATAATTTTTGACCATTTTACAAAATAATGACAATTTTTGACAATAATTGTCCATTTTCAACAGTTTTTAACAATAATTGACAATTTTTAACCATTTTTGATAGTTTTTACCCTTTTTGACAATTTTTCAAAATTTTTAGACCATTTTTTAAAATTATTGACCATTTTTGATAATTATTGACAATTGTTGACAATTATGGACCATTTTTCCAAATTTTTGACCATTTTTGACAATTATTGACCATTTTTGACCATATGTCAAAAACTTTAACAATTTTTGACAATTATCAACTATTTTTCAAAATTTTGATAATTTTTAACAATATTTGTCCATTTTTGATACGTTTTGACAATTATTGGCTATTTTTGATAGTTTTTGACAATTGGCCATTTTTGACAATTTTCCAAAAATTTTAACAATTTTTAAAAATTTTTGACCATTTCTCAAAATTATTGACCATTTTTGATAGTTTTTGACAATTATCGACCATGTTTCAAAATTTTAACAATTTTTGACAATTATTGACCAATTTTGACGATAATTGTCCATTTTTGACAGTTTTTGACAATATTTGACCATTTTTCAAAAAAAATTCAAAATTTATGACAATTGACCATTTTTGTCAGTTTTTGACAAAAATTGTCTATTTTTGACAGTTTTTGAGCATATTTCAAAATTTTTGTCGGAAGATCCGACTTGTTGTCTTGGACTGGAAGATGATATTTGGCAGGGTGTCTTTCTCGTCCTCGGACCTGAAATGTCATTCACCAAACAAACTACTCGGATTTGTTAAGAAGCTGAATTTGTATGAGCCATAAGGAGTACCATATAGACCCACTCACCACAAATCTAACCTAACCCAAGTGAAATTTTAGTAACTTTTGAATTTGTCTATAGGAAAAATCGATTTCGATTCATTTTACAGATGTTTTTTGACCTTTTTTAACCCCAAAAAGGAAACGTGCCTCCAAAACCGACAAACGCATGAAAGAGAAAGGAATTTTTATGAATAAATAATTGTTTGATAACTTCCTATATTATATACAACATTTCGTGCTCAGTACACTACTATACCGGGTCTTGTATAAAAAAAAAAGAATATTTTTAAAATGATGATGATTGAGTTTTTCAGTAGGCGTGATATGATCAACATTCTTTTCTTGGAATATAAGATATAAGTATGTGAAGTATATTATATCCCGGAGAGTGAAGGTGTACAAACGTGGGATGTTTTACAACGTATGCAACATATAATCATTGCCAATATTAATTTAAATGGGCGTTTACCCGTGTGCTTCAAGTCTGAACTAGATATGGCGATTCTTTCTGAAAAAGATCGATTTTTAAATCGATTCGAATCGTAACCTGATGAATCGATACATAAAAAAATCGAGGTCTAAAATATCGATTTAAAAAAATCGATTTTTTTCAAGTTTGTATTTTTTACATTGTAAATATAAATCGATCTTTTTTATTGAAAAACAACAAGAAAGGTACCCCTAAATAAACAATCTCTCTCCGAGATCTCTTATCAGTAAAATTGGGGATTTTTTTTAAGTTCAGGGAATTCGATAATAATAACAATAATTTTTTTATTACCATATTATTGTCACAAAGTATCGGATTAGGAATGTATGAGATTAATGGAAAATAATCATCGATCAAATAAAAATTGATTTTTCTTTATTCAAAATTAATGGATTTGTCTAAAGAATCGATTTTAATAAAAAAAAATTTAATTAAAATTTTGAAATAGGCCAAAAATGGTCAAAAAATTTGGAAAAATGGTCAATAATTGTTGAAAAAGTGTCAAAATTGGTCAATAATTGTTGAAAAATGGTAAATAATTTTTAGAAAATGATCAATAATTCTTGAAAAAATTGGAAAAATGGTCAATAATTGTTGAAAAAGTGTCAAAATTGGTCAATCATTGTTGAAAAATGGCCAATAATTTTTAAAAATTGATCGATAATTGTTGAAAAATTTGGAAAATGGTCAGTAATTGTTGCAAAACTGTCAAAATTGGTCAATAATTGTAAAAAATGGTCAATAATTATTGAAAAACTGTCAAAATTGGTCAATAATTGTAAAAAGTGATCAATAATTTTTAAAAAATGATCAATAATTGTTGAAAAATTTGGAAAAATGGTCAGTAATTGTTGCAAAACTGTAAAAATTGGTCAATAATTGTTGAAAAATGGTCAATAATTTTTAAAAAATGGTGAATAATTGTTGAAAAATGGTCAGTAATTGTTGCAAAACTGTCAAAATTGGTCAATAATTGTAAAAAATGGTGAATAATTATTGAAAAACTGTCAAAATTGGTCAATAATTGTGAAAAATGGTCAATAATTTTTAAAAAATGGTCAATAATTGTTGAAAAACTGTCAAAATTGGCCAATAATTGTAAAAATGGTCAATAATTTCAGAAAAATGGTCAATAATTGTTGAAAAACTGTCAAAATTGGTCAATAATTGTTAAAAAATGGTCAATAATTATTAAAAAATGATCAGTAATTGTTGCAAAACTGTCAATAATTGCTGAAAAATGGTCAATAATTTTAAAAAATGATCAATAATTGTTGAAAAATTTGGAAAAATGGTCAGTAAGTGTTGCAAAACTGTCAAAATTGGTCAATAATTGTAAAAAATGGTCAATAATTATTGAAAAACTGACAAAATTGGTCAATAATTGTGAAAAATGGTCAATAATTATTGAAAAACTGTCAAAATTGGCCAATAATTGTAAAAAATGGTCAATAATTTCAAAAAAATGGTCGAAAATTGTCAAAAAGTTTGGAAAAATGGTCAATAATTGTTGAAAAAGTGTCAAAATTGGTCAATACTTGTTAAAAAATGGTCAATAATTTTCAAAAAATGATCAGTAATTGTTGCAAAACTGTCAAAATTGGTCAATAATTTTAAAAAAATGATGGACGATTTTTGTCAAAAACTGACAATGATTGTTAAAAAATGGTCAATAATTTTGAGAAATGGCCAATAATCGTCAAAAGGTGTCAACATTTTGAAAAATAGTCAATAAATAATACGAGAGCCGTTTTCGAAAATCCACTCCTTAAACACACGTAATTTATACAAAATCGATTAATATTACTCGAAAAATCGATAATTAAAAATCGATTATAACAAAATAATAATCGATTTATATAAAAATCGTTTAATTTTTCAAACATCCCTACTTATAGAGTTCCCTATAAGCTTTTTTGAAAAAAAAGCAACAGTGTCTGTCGAGTCTACTGGGATCCGAGTGGACACAAAAAAAAATCGAAAGTCGATATTCATGGTTAAATATCGATTCACGGAATCGATTCAGTACAACATATCGATTTAAAAAATCGATTTATTCGGTCTGAGAAATCGATTATTCGATTAATCGATTTCAGATCGCCATCCCTAGTCTGAACTTTTTAGTATCTTATACGGGGTGTCTAGAAACTATCCTGTCAAACGGAAAATACAGATCTATATATAGTTTGACATGAGAGTTTTTGGACATTCTGTATAAATATTTGATTTTATCGCTCTAAGTGAGAAGTTTGACGCGCGACTATTTCGCGAGAGCGGCAAAAATAGAACGCTTCTCTGAAAATTGTAATTTTGCGCAAATTTGTAGAGAAAAAACCTTTATTTTTTTTATCCATTCTCGTACCTACTCAATTATTTTCTTGTCACGACCGTAGATTTAACTGCTTAGAATTTAATTGACGACGGTAGGCAAAAAGTAACAACATTTGTCCATTGATTATAATAAAAACGTCTGTGAGAAATACCGTTAGTATCGAGGTGAAGTCATCGAAGTAAGATACCGATGAACGTGGAACGTTTTCCGATCGATTTATAACGTTTCTAGAAGTGCATTTTGAATTGCAAATTCCTATATATATGTCGAATGACAAGAACTCAAAGTAAATTTGTTTTGATTTTAAAAAATTTTTATCAATTGTTTCTACTTTATAGCACCGTATCTCAAGAAAATAATAAACTACAGGTACATTCTACAAAGTGTTTCAAAAAAGGTGACCCCGTCTCTAGGGTAGGTAGAAAACTGGAAAATAATTGTGTCCAATAGATATTCGTATAAAATTTCATTACAATGTTGCCAGTAGTTTCGACAAAATTGTGTATACATTTTTTTACATCGCCCTTTATCTTGAATACGGATGGCGTTACGAAAATTTGTTATTAAGCAAATCCCAATTATTTTTCAGTTTTCTACCTATCCTAAAGATGGGTCACCTTATTTTGAAGCATCCAATATACAGCAAAGTTTAGTTTAGATTTGTGGCTAGACTTGTTAGACGAGAGTCGATAATTTTTGAAACAAAAACAAAATTATAGTAGGATGAAACATTGGAAAAGAAAGAGATCACAACAAAAATGAAAGGAAATAGTTATTTGTGTATTTATAGCGTAAAGTAACAGATTGCCGCTTGAGAAAGAATGTTGCGATCTTTCGAAAGTGGCAATTTTACTTTACGCTCGAAAAACACATAATTTTTTCTACAGTCGCCCTTTTAATAATTAAAACTGTTTTTTATATTATCTTAGGTTATAATAGGAGTGCTAGAATAATCGTCATTTTTCGCTATTCATCATGATTAACCTTAAAAAGATCTACTGACTAGGGATGTTAAAAAATAATCGATTGACAACTTTTGACGATTTGACGATTATTGATCATTTCTCAAAATTTTGACAATTATTGACCATTTTTCAAAATTTTAACAATTATTGACCATTTTGACTGTTCTTCAAATTAGTGACAATTTTTCCAAATTTTTGATAATTTTTGACCATTTTTCAAAATGATGACAATTTTTAATCATTTTTGAAACTTTTTAACAATAATTGTCCATTTTTAACAGTTTTTAACAATAATTGACAATTTTTGATAGTTTTTGACCATTTTTGACCATATTTCAAAATTTTTGACAATTTTTCAAAAACTTTAACAATTTTTGACAATTATCAACTAGTTTTCAAAATTTTGACAATATTTAACAATAATTGTCCATTTTTGGAAGTTTTTGACAGTTTTTGACAATTTTTGACCATTTTTGATAGTTTTTGACAATTATTGGCCTTTTTTGACAATTTTTCAAATTTTCTTGACAATTTCTCAGAAATTTCAACAATTTTTCAAAATTTTTGACCATTTTTGATAGATTTTGACAATTATCGACCATTTTTCAAAATTTTAACATTTTTTTACCAATTTTGACAATTATTGACCATTTTTCCAAATTTTTGATAATTTTTGACCATTTTTCAAAATGATTACCATTTTTGACAGTTTTTTACAATAATTGTCCATTTTTAACAGTTTTTAACAATAATTGACAATTTTTAACCATTTTTGATAGTTTTTGACCATTTTTGACAATTTTTCAAAATTTTAGAACATTTTTCAAAATTATTGACCATTTTTGATAATTATTGACAATTGTTGACAATGATGGACCATTTTTCCAAATTTTTGACCATTTTTGACAATTATTGACCAATTTTGACCATATTTCAAAAACAATTTTTGACAATTATCAACTATTTTTCAAAATTTTGACAATTTTTAACAATATTTATCCATTTTTGATAGTTTTTGACAATTATTGGCCATTTTTGATAGTTTTTGACAATTATTGTCCATTTTTAACAGTTTTTAACAATAATTGACAATTTTTAACCATTTTTGATAGTTTTTGACCATTTTTGACCATATTTCAAAATTTTTGACAATTTTTCAAAAACTTTAACAATTTTTGACAATTATCAACTAGTTTTCAAAATTTTGACAATATTTAACAATAATTGTCCATTTTTGGAAGTTTTTGACAGTTTTTGACAATTATTGGCCTTTTTTGACAATTTTTCAAATTTTCTTGACAATTTCTCAGAAATTTCAACAATTTTTGACCATTTTTGATAGATTTTGACAATTATCGACCATTTTTCAAAATTTTAACATTTTTTGACCAATTTTGACAATTATTGACCATTTTTCCAAATTTTTGATAATTTTTGACCATTTTTCAAAATGATTACCATTTTTGACAGTTTTTTACAATAATTGTCCATTTTTAACAGTTTTTAACAATAATTGACAATTTTTAACCATTTTTGATAGTTTTTGACCATTTTTGACAATTTTTCAAAATTTTAGAACATTTTTCAAAATTATTGACCATTTTTGATAATTATTGACAATTGTTGACAATGATGGACCATTTTTCCAAATTTTGACCATTTTTGACAATTATTGACCAATTTTGACCATATTTCAAAAACAATTTTTGACAATTATCAACTATTTTTCAAAATTTTGACAATATTTATCCATTTTTGATAGTTTTTGACAATTATTGGCCATTTTTGATAGTTTTTGACAATTATTGGCCATTTTTGACAATTTTTCAAAAATTTCAACAATTTTTAAAATTTTTGACCATTTCTCAAAATTATTGACCATTTTCGATAGTTTTTGACAGTTATCGACCATTTTTCAAAATTTTAACAATTTTTGACAATTATTGACCAATTTTGACGATAATTGTCCATTTTTGACAATTATTGACCAATTTTGACGATAATTGTCCATTTTTGGCAGTTTTTGACAATTATTGACCATTTTTCAAGAAAAAATTAAAATTTTTGACAATTGACCATTTTTGACATTTTTTGACAATTATTGACAATTTTTGACCATATTTCAAAATTTTTGACAATTTTCATATAATTTTATTTAATTTTAAATCTGATAAATTGTTAATTATTCACCAATTGAGTTAATTCGGAGGGCGTGGTTTGATTAAATAAGCGAGCGAAAGATTCCTTTTTTGCGCTAGAGCGTAAAGCAATAATCCTCGGCATTTGTCGACTTTACGATTAGTCATTTTACGCGCGACTGTAGAAAAAATAATTTACTTGAGATCTGAGGTCGGGAAGTGGTAGGGGGTGAGTTTTTAAGGGTAAAAAACGGTTTATTTCGATTTCCGGCTAAACTACAAGTCCTATGGAAAAAAGTCAAATGACAAGGTTGTAGATAATAAAAAGATCTACAACTTTTTTATGAACACTTTTTCCACATAACCTCAAAATTCACGTGAAAAATTCAAAAAACAAACCTTTTGGTTTTTTTTTCACGAAATTTGCCGAAAACTTTTTTGTTTATCAATGTAACATGGAATCTTACGTTTTTCAAGTAATTAAAGTATAAATTTCAAGAAATTGTACATACATATTTTTAAAAAATTTCGAATTCACGTATTTTTCGTTTCTTTGCATTTTCTGAGAAGATTTAATAATATATATTTTTTTGACCATCAAAAAGTAGAGATTTCAATGAACAAAAAGCCCACCGACTTTTTTGAAAAAGCTAATATTTTGAAGTGAGAATTCTCGATTAAAAATTAGGGTGCTTTTTCGACATTGAATCAAAATAAGGCGAAAAAATAAATATTTTAAATCAAACAATTTACAGTATGTTTGGGACATAAAAAGGTAAGTTTTCACCAAATTTCGTGGAAATTTTTTTTAGTAAAAGATAAGAATAAAAAACCAAAAAGTTGGTTTTTTGAATTTTTTACATGAATTTTTAGGTTATGTGGAGAAAGTGTTAATACAGATCCTTTTATTACCTACAACTTTGCCATTCAACTTTTTCACATGGGACTAGTAGTTTAGCCGGAAATCGAGATAAGCCGTTTTTTACCCTTAAAAACTCACCCCCTACCACTTCCCGATCTGAGATTGCCCGAAAATTATTTTTTCTTTCATTTTTGTTGCATTCTCTTCCTTTTCCATCCTACTATAATTTTTTTCACTTTTTACCATTTTCAAAGGCTTCAGTCCTCCTGGCCTATGTGGAGTTTGAGAAAAAAATTAATCTTAATAATAAAAAAGTGTTAAAATAAATTATTAATAAAAATATAGGAAGGCCGATTACATCTTCAATCGATTCTTTTCCGACAACCGTCGACATCAAAAGTAATAAATATAAATAATTTACTTTCATCAAATCATCAAATTCCCACGTTGTCTTAAATAAAAATGTCAGCCGCATTCATATCCAATATTCATTTTACACAATCAATTTGCAGGATTGCAAAAGCAAATCGGTATTTAATTGAGAATTGTTTATTCAAAAGAAAGTGATTTCCTCTTCTATTGTTTACAGATAATAATAGTGGACTGTCTGTCGTGACTAATAATTTTTCTATTTTTGAAAAAACTTCAAACTGAATGCAGTTTCAATTGAATATCGTCTATAGACAAAAAAAAATTTAAAAATATTGAATATTTAACAAGTGAAAGTGATTATATAAGTGAAATTCATAATAATGGTTTGAATAATTTTCGTTGAAGGATGCCTGTTTTTTAGAAGACCGTGTATAATATGTTCAAGAATTTGTTAAATAACATTTGAATTAATTTAAATTAACATTTATGACAAATCGATTCCTGGAAAGGACTAGATGGACGATGACCTAGGAGGACAACTCCTCGGGATGATGTACAATGGGTCACAAATGGCCTAAGTGCTGTGGGTCTAAACTCACCCTCCCCACTCTACAGATACAGAGATACAGAATTTCCAGCATCTAGTTTAGAATAAAAATAGGAAGTGCACATAGTAAGGGGTTGTCAAGGACGAATCTCGAAAATCAGCGATGATCCTGAACGAATTAGATACAAATCAGTAATAAACAACTTTCATTTTATTCAACTCACTCAATTTCCTGAGATTAATGATTAACTTTCAAGTTATGGATCTCTATGATGCTTAATTAAAATCAATAATTATATTTCTTAGATTACCTTGCAGAAAAAAAGATTTGGTCAAAAAAATTATATCTATAATTAAACTTATCTTCAAAGACGTTATTTCAACATAAATGGTAAATATAGTAATTATATTTTATACAATAATTCATTCAGAAGGGAAAAAATATCTAAACTTCGAAAATATACCAGAGGGGGGTAAATAAAATTCAAAGGAAGCCAAAGTAATTTTAAAGAAAATTTTAAAAAAGCATTGATAACTAACTAACCAATAAGAGAATTTTATTAAAGTTAAGTGTTAGTTAATCATTCAACGGTGTTAGACAAGTTTTTAAAGAATGAAAATATTATGAATTTAAATAAATGAGTCGTGTATTCTTACGATACATACTTTTGTTAATGGAACACCCAGTATATTTTTTTGTACTGATGAAATAAAACAAATTAATTTGTTTAAATCTTCATTATATTTGTTTTATTTCATCAGTAGTATGGATCTTCATCAAGTAAAAGCCTCATCTATTCTATTTTTTTTGTAGTTTGAAAGAACCGACTTTTACCTATTCTTCAGTGCAAAATTTTTTTAAATCGGTTAACGTGTGACTGAGCAAAGTCAACAAAAAAATTGTCAAACATCCTCCATTTTTGTTGTGAAGTAGGCAAAACGAATTCAAACAAAACTTGAGCTAAAATGAAATATTTTAATGAAAACCGCATGTTTCTATCTCAAACCGTTTAGAAGTTATGGGCAGTTAAAATGAGGGAAAAAAAAGATGGACACCCAGTATTGTGTAAATGGAAAATGAGAATTGCATATGGGTGCGTGGACTTCCAAGAATAATTATGTAGTTTTGTACTTTATAATTTTTTCTTTGTATTCAAATTAAACTTAAAATATATTTTTATTATACTGATAGCACGATTTCAGTTAAGCGACCCTAAAACCGCAATAAACCATAGGCGGACATTGGAATTTAGGCAGGATAAAATAAATCAATTGTATCTCAATGTTGAATTTAATTCCAGAACATTCTGTAATTGTTCTATATAATGCATCAATAATAAAATACCTAATAGAATCTTATTCTTACCCAACTACACTGCACTATCACGGCAAATTTATCACTTCTAAATATATTTGAATGGTAATGGTAATAGGGTTCTATTGTCCTCGCTACCTGCGGTTCACTATACAGGAAGAATCTAGCGAAAGTTGCTAACTCAATACTTATTTACACGAAGAAGCGCATACAATTCTGTTTAATTTTTTGAATCACCCTGAAGTGTTTCTGACACGTTTTTGAATTTATAATGAGCTTTTCAGCTATCAATATGATAAAAATACACTATAAAATATTAAATACAGTTGGTTTCCAGCAGCTGTATTTTTCTTTTTACTTCAGACGTGTCGGCGTATTACACGCTTTCACGATAATATACCTCATTGAGTAACTATTATCAGTTGATAAAAATCACAAAAAAAAATCTTGTCAACTTTCCATTTTCGCTATTGGATTTTCGTGAGAAAATTCATCCGTATCGATATACCATTCACAAGATCATCGTTTGCATGCGTATGTACAGTTAATATTTATTGTACGTAATAATATAAATTATCCATAAATATCGGAATCAATTAAAACGGTTTAATGAAAAAAAAAAAATAAAAAGAATTTCACTTGCTGTAACAAAAATAATGAGTGTAATAACACGTCATATTTAACACTTCAACGGTCTAGAAGAATGTCCGAGTCCACAATAGTTTAAATAATTATTTTATGACAAATTTACATCGTCAAAATTGGCTAAAAATAAATAATACAAACTGTATACAGGGTGTCAATTTTAAAACTTTTAAAACCGTTTCTTGGGTAGAGAAGGGAAACTAAAATGACATGAGAGAGAACGCACCCCCATCAACCCCTTATGCCCCACCTACGAAAATTTAAATGGCAACCCCCTACTTGTGATACGTCGTTAGAAAGCTCGTAGAAAATAGGGATGGCGATCTGAAATCGATTAATCGAATAATCGATTTCTCAGACCGAATAAATCGATTTTTTAAATCGATTCCGTGAATCGATATTTAACCATGAAAATCGACTTTCGATTTTTTTTGGTATCCACTCGGATCCCATGAGACTCGACAGACACTGTTGCTTTTTTTTCAAAAAAGCTTATAGGGAACTCTATAAGTAGGGATGTTTCAAAAATTAAACGATTTTTATATAAATCGATTATTATTTTGTTATAATCGATTTTTAATTATCGATTTTTCGAGTAATATTAATCGATTTTGTATAAATTACGTGTGTTTAAGGAGTGGATTTCCGAAAACGGCTCTCGTATTATTTATTGACTATTTTTCAAAATGTTAACACCTTTTGACGATTATTGGCCATTTCTCAAAATTATTGACCATTTTTTAACAATCATTGTCAGTTTTTGACAAAAATCGTCCATCATTTTTTAAAAATTATTGACCAATTTTGACAGTTTTGCAACAATTACTGATCATTTTTTGAAAATTATTGACCATTTTTTAACAATTATTGACCATTTTTTAACAAGTATTGACCAATTTTGACAGTTTTTCAACAATTATTGACCATTTTTCCAAACTTTTTGACAATTTTTGACCATTTTTTTGAAATTATTGACCATTTTTTACAATTATTGGCCAATTTTGACAGTTTTTCAACAATTATTGACCATTTTTTAAAAATTATTGACCATTTTTCACAATTATTGACCAATTTTCACAGTTTTGCAACACTTACTGACCATTTTTCCAAATTTTTCAACAATTATTGATCATTTTTAAAAATTATTGACCATTTTTCAGCAATTATTGACAGTTTTGCAACAATTACGATCATTTTTTAATAATTATTGACCATTTTTCAACAATTATTGACCAATTTTGACAGTTTTTCAACAATTATTGACCATTTTTACAATTATTGGCCAATTTTGACAGTTTTTTAACAATTATTGACCATTTTTCACAATTATTGACCAATTTTGACAGTTTTTCAACAATTATTGACCATTTTTCCAAACTTTTTGACAATTTTTAACCATTTTTTAAAAATTATTGACCATTTTTCACAATTATTGAGCAAATTTGTCAGTTTTTCAATAATTATTGACCATTTTTTACAATTATTGACCAATTTTGACAGTTTTGCAACACTTACTGACCATTTTTCCAAATTTTTCAACAATTATTGATCATTTTTTAAAATTATTGACCATTTTTCAGCAATTATTGTCCAGTTTTGCAACAATTACTGATCATTTTTTAATAATTATTGACCATTCAACAACAATTATTGACCAATTTTGACAGTTTTTCAACAATTATTGACCATTTTTCTGAAATTATTGACCATTTTTACAATTATTGGCCAATTTTGACAGTTTTTCAACAATTATTGACCATTTTTTAAAAATTATTGACCATTTTTCACAATAATTGACCAATTTTGACAGTTTTTCAATAATTATTCACCATTTTTTACAATTATTGACCAATTTTGACAGTTTTGCAACAATTACTGACCATTTTTCCAAATTTTTCAACAATTATTGACCATTTTTTAAAAATTATTGACCATTTTTCAACAATTATTGACCAATTTTTACAGTTTTGCAACAATTACTGACCATTTTTCCAAATTTTTCAACAATTATTGATCATTTTTTAAAAATGATTGATCACTTTTTACAATTATTGACCAATTTTGACAGTTTTTCAATAATTATTGACCATTTTTTACAATCATTGACCAATTTTGACAGTTTTGCAACAATTACTGACCATTTTCCAAATTTTTCAACAATTATCGATAAATTTTTAAAAATTATTGGCCATTTTTCAACAATGATTGACCGATTTTGACACTTTTTCAACAATTAATGACCATTTTTCCAATTTTTTCAAGAATTATTGATCATTTTCTAAAAATTATTGGCCATTTTTCAACAATTATTGACCAATTTTCACAGTTTTGCAACACTTACCAAATTTTTCAACAATTATTGATCATTTTCTAAAAATCATCTTTTTCAGAAAGAATCGCCATCCCTAGTAGAAAATGCTTTCCAACGGTCCAAGTAATAATTATACAGGGTGTGACAATTAATAGTACGCATTTTCAAAGCGAAGTATCCTTCCACAATTAATTGTTATTTTTGTTGACAAATAAATTTTTCTGCTTTATTGTTACACCCTGTATAATTATGACTTAGACCATTGAAAAGCATTTTCTACGGACTTTCTAACGAGGTATCACAAGTAGGGGGTTCCCAATTAAATTTTTGTAGGTGGGGCATAGGGCGTTCTCTCTCATCTCTACCCTAGAAACGATTTTGAATTTTTTTTTGAAATCTCTTTTCGTTCACGAGGTACGGCCCATCGTAAATTTTAAAATTGACATCCATTTTTGACATGTTAAGCATAAATATGTTGCAGTTATCACACAGTCCCAAATCAAAATGTCAAAATGAAACTACCGGGAAGACACGTATCCATTTTGTAACGCTATCGTTAGTCCGCTAAGTACTTTATAGTATCAAAACTGGTTATCAACTTTGGACTGTCAGATGTCTGCAGTGGTGTACTTTTGAAGAGGATACATAATATTTTAAAATATTGAAGCAGAAGTTTTCTATTCGCGACCGAACCTTCTACCTTCACAAATCCTTCTAGGAAGGTATATTTAATAACAAAGCTGGTATAGTTTTATGACCTCAGTTGGAACAATTAAAAAAAAACTTCAAAGGACCGCGTGGCAGCCGCCAAAGGCCTCGATAATGGGCAGTTAATTATTTAGGTTAGAATTTATGCTTATTGTTAAATTATAGGTTATTAACTTTAGTATGTATGTTTTTAGTTATAATAATTATTGTAATCATAAAATATATCGACTAAGCAGTTTGATAATAATGTATTTATCGATATAAGTAACAAATTGCAAAATAAGCAGACACGCTCTAGATTGAAAGAATGTTGCTTTGGGTTTTTTTTGGTCAGAGGAGTTCAAATTAAACATTTGTCGGAGAAAGATAAAGGTAGAAGGTTTGGTCGCGAATAGAAGACTCTAGTCAGCACAAGCTGGCCTTCATCGAGTTTTATTATGATTAACTCAATACTAATTTTCGCTTACAAATCACTTTGCATGTTTTATTAATAAACATATCTAATCACTAACTCTACTGTTACTTAATGATCCATTTTGTTATAAGAGGGGCGTTCTGTATCTGTAGAGTAGGGAAGGTGAGTTTGGGCCGACAGTACTTAGGCCACATGTGACCCATTGTACTTTCTCCCGAGGAGTTGTCGTCTTACGTCATAGTCCATCCTGTCCTTTCCAGGAAAGTGGACAGGTCACTAGGAGACATCTCCTTTATATCGGCAGGTGTAACATAGGTCTTATGATTGCAGTGTAGATTAGGGATGGCGATTCTTTCTGAAAAAGATCGATTTTTAAATCGATTCGAATCGTAACTTGATGAATCGATACATAAAAAAATCGAGGTCTAAAATATCGATTTAAAAAATTTTTTTTCAAGTTTGTATTTTTTACAATGTAAATATAAATCGATCTTTTTTATTGAAAAACAACAAGAAAGGTACCCCTAAATAAACAATTTCTCTCCGAGATCTCTTATCAGTAAAATTGGGGATTTTTTTTAAGTTCAGGGAATTCGATAATAATAACAATAATTTTTTTATTACCATATTATTGTCACAAAGTATCGGATTAGGAATGTATGAGATTAATGGAAAATAATCATCGATCAAATAAAAATTGATTTTTCTTTATTCAAAATTAATGGATTTGTCTAAAGAATCGATTTTAATAAAAAAAAAAATTTAATTAAAATTTTGAAAAATGGCCAAAAATTTTCAAAAATGGTCAATAATTGTTGAAAAAGTGTCAAAATTGGTCAATAATTGTTGAAAAATGGCCAATAATTTTTAAAAATTGATCGATAATTGTTGAAAAATTTGGAAAAATGGTCAGTAATTGTTGCAAAACTGTCAAAATTGGTCAATAATTGTAAAAAATGGTCAATAATTGTAAAAAATGGTCAATAATTATTGAAAAACTGTCAAAATTGGTCAATAATTGTAAAAAGTGATCAATAATTTTTAAAAAATGATCAATAATTGTTGAAAAATTTGGAAAAATGGTCAGTAATTGTTGCAAAACTGTAAAAATTGGTGAATAATTGTTGAAAAATGTATTTACTTAATTACAGTTACCTGTAAATAATTGTCATATAAGTAAAGCGTGATCTATAGACGTCAAAAAATAATAGTTTACTTTAGAAGTGTAATTCAATGTCTGTCGGGGCATATAGCCCGAGAAGTAGTTGTTGCTTCTTAGTGGACGGTCTGCTCTTTGGAAATTAATTTTTCTAATTTTGTAGAACTATTATTTTTTGACGTCTGTTGAAAAATGGTCAATAATTGTTGAAAAATTTGGAAAAATGGTCAGTAATTGTTGCAAAACTGTCAAAATTGGTCAATAATTGTAAAAAATGGTGAATAATTATTGAAAAACTGTCAAAATTGGTCAATAATTGTGAAAAATGGTCAATAATTTTTAAAAAATGGTCAATAATTGTTGAAAAACTGTCAAAATTGGCCAATAATTGTAAAAATGGTCAACAATTTCAGAAAAATGGTCAATAATTGTTGAAAAACTGTCAAAGTTGGTCAATAATTGTTGAAAAATGGTCAATAATTATTAAAAAATGATCAGTAATTGTTGCAAAACTGTCAATAATTGCTGAAAAATGGTCAATAATTTTAAAAAACTGTCAAAATTGGTCAATAATTGTAAAAAGTGATCAATAATTTTTAAAAAATGATCAATAATTGTTGAAAAATTTGGAAAAATGGTCAGTAATTGTTGCAAAACTGTCAAAATTGGTCAATAATTGTTGAAAAATGGTCAATAATTTAAAAAAAATGGTCAATAATTGAAGAAAAATTTGGAAAAATGGTCAGTAATTGTTGCAAAACTGTCAAAATTGGTCAATAATTGTGAAAAATGGTGAATAAATATTGAAAAACTGCCAAAATTGGTCAATAATTGTGAAAAATGGTCAATAATTTTTAAAAAATGGTCAATAATTGTTGAAAAACTGTCAAAATTGGCCAATAATTTTTAAAAATTGGTCAATAATTGTTGAAAAATGGTCAATAATTTTTAAAAAATGGTCAATAATTTTTAAAAAATGGTCAATAATTGAAGAAAAATTTGGAAAAATGGTCAGTAATTGTTGCAAAACTGTCAAAATTGGTCAATAATTGTAAAAAATGGTGAATAAATATTGAAAAACTGTCAAAATTGGTCAATAATTGTGAAAAATGGTCAATAATTTTTAAAAAATGGTCAATAATTGTTGAAAAACTGTCAAAATTGGCCAATAATTTTTAAAAAATGGTCAATAATTGTTGAAAAATTTGGAAAAATGGTCAATAATTGTTGAAAAACTGTCAAAATTGGCCAATAATTGTAAAAATGGTCAATAATTTCAGAAAAATGGTCAATGATTGTTGAAAAACTGTCAAAATTGGTCAATAATTATTAAAAAAAGATCAGTAATTGTTGCAAAACTGTCAATAATTGCTGAAAAATGGTCAATAATTATAAAAAATGATCAATAATTGTTGAAAAATTTGGAAAAATGGTCAGTAAGTGTTGCAAAACCGTCAAAATTTGTCAATAATTGTGAAAAATGGTCAATAATTATTGAAAAACTGACAAAATTGGTCAATAATTGTGAAAAATGGTCAATAATTTTTAAAAAATGGTCAATAATTGTTGAAAAACTGTCAAAATTGGCCAATAATTGTAAAAATGGTCAATAATTCCAGAAAAATGGTCAATAATTGTTGAAAAACTGTCAAAATTGGTCAATAATTGTTGAAAAATGGTCAATAATTATTAAAAAAAGATCAGTAATTGTTGCAAAACTGTCAATAATTGCTGAAAAATGGTCAATAATTTTAAAAAATGATCAATAATTGTTGAAAAATTTGGAAAAATGGTCAGTAAGTGTTGCAAAACTGTCAAAATTGGTCAATAATTGTAAAAAATGGTCAATAATTATTGAAAAACTGACAAAATTGGTCAATAATTGTGAAAAATGGTCAATAATTTTTAAAAATTGGCCAATAATTGTAAAAAATGGTCAATAATTTCAAAAAAATGGTCAAAAATTGTCAAAAAGTTTGGAAAAATGGTCAATAATTGTTGAAAAACTGTCAAAATTGGTCAATACTTGTTAAAAAATGGTCAATAATTTTCAAAAAATGATCAGTAATTGTTGCAAAACTGTCAAAATTGGTCAATAATTTTTAAAAAATGATGGGCGATTTTTGTCAAAAACTGACAATGATTGTTAAAAAATGGTCAATAATTTTGAGAAATGGCCAATAATCGTCAAAAGGTGTCAACATTTTGAAAAATAGTCAATAAATAATACGAGAGCCGTTTTCGGAAATCCACTCCTTAAACACACGTAATTTATACAAAATCGATTAATATTACTCGAAAAATCGATAATTAAAAATCGATTATAACAAAATAATAATCGATTTATATAAAAATCGTTTAATTTTTCAAACGTCCCTATTTATAGAGTTCCCTATAAGCTTTTTTGAAAAAAAAGCAACAGTGTCTGTCGAGTCTACTGGGATCCGAGTGGACACAAAAAAAAATCGAAAGTCGATTTTCATGGTTAAATATCGATTCACGGAATCGATTCAGTACAACATATCGATTTATTCGGTCTGAGAAATCGATTATTCGATTAATCGATTTCAGATCGCCATCCCTAGTGTAGATCTAGGTGACCACGCGGGGTGAAAGACCCTCAAGTGCGTCCAACTGTCCTCCGACGTTGCTCATAAACCGCGAGGGGCGTTACAGATGAGTAGAATATTTTAAAATATTTTTTCCAAACGAACACCACTGGTTTTTCATATGGTCTGGTGGTGCCGCTGGTACTCAAAAACGATAAATAATTTCGCGTGCTTGTACCTACCTAATTATGGTACGGCAAAATGAATTGGCCCACGCCAGATGGTATATATTTACATACGTTCTTCCATGGGATATCTTCGTGAAAAATTAGGTGGGAAGGTTCCTTTTTTTTTCTCCCTTTTTTAGAGTCAATGACTTTTTCAAACGATAAACCTGTTATGTGGTATTAAGTAAGCAGACAAAAAATTATACAGGGTGAATTTTATATGAAAAAAAATATCAACCATCAAATATTCTACAAACATAACTTGCTTTAATTTCAAAAATTAAATTATTTTACCATTCACATAATCGATGGGAGCGAATAGATTCTGGAAGTGGCGTTTAGAATGGGATCGTACGTTTGATGTTAAAGTTGATTGAATCACGTGACTTAGCCTCGATTCGCGACTTTATTAGTTTCTTTAAACGCGTAGTAGGCGGATGATTTCCGCATTCATTCGCTTGTTTTACGAGGGTTGTACATTAAGTACCTACTAATAGACTATTAAAATTTTAAATTAGCTTCTGTAAAAATTGCAATTATTTTTGGTCCAAAAAAAAATTATTTTTTATATAAAAAACCATTTTTTTTTATTCGCAAACGTTCTGGTTTTTTTTTCAGAAAACGTTATTTACTGCATTTAAATTTTTGTTTAAAATATCTTGATCACACTATTCGTAAAAAATCACTCTGTATATACATTAATTATTATCGCCGATCTATATTGAATTAAATGTTTTGGCCTCGAAAAAAGATCAAATAAGTATTTTTCATACGGACAATTAAAACCAATCCGGACGCAATAAAATTAACGATAAGTCCATTAAAATAGTGTATTAAGAAAATTACAGCAGATGCAAACTGGACCGTTTTTACCATCAACTTTCTAAGTAGGTCGCATTAGAAACGAACACGAGAGATATGAAGTACAAAGTCTATAATAGTAATCGGTTTTTCGGTTTATGTACTATAATGAAAAAAAATATATATATATACAGGGTGGTTCGTAAGTAATGGTCCAAAGATTTTATTCTCTAAGCTGTACGATATATAGTTTCTGAGATACAGCGGGTTACCTCTATTAATCAAGACACCCGGTACATGAACAAAAAATATTGAATGGTGCCATATAACAATGGATATTATAGTATTTATAATACAACACCCTGTATCTCGATAAGGAGGTATATTTTAGGTTACTATATGGACAATAATTCTTAATGAAACATTCTGTATATTTAAATTTATACAAAGATTTCTAATTATCCAAAACACAATATAATTTTTTTTTCAGGTCAAGTACGAGCAGCTTACCGCAACATATATATGTATTATATTTCTTGAAATCATATATCAAATTCACAAGAAAATTTAACCACATTATTCACCTTGAGAAATTAATACATTTTAATGTGAAATTAGTACGTTTATTTAAAATAAAAACCAAATTGTTCCTGTCCACTTTACTGTGAAGATCCGGTAACCTTGCGGTGCACTTTGTTTTCGGTTTTTGGTTCATACTAGATTACGTCACGGTTTTGCGAAAAAAGAAACCATCGTGGTTAGGTCAAAAATAATTGTGGTTTTATCATAAAATATATATTGTTGCGAGGTCACCAACTCAAAGCCGTCCCTGTCTCCCTACAGTAAATTTTGGTGGACGCTTTCCTTACGTATAGGACGAGCGCGGAAAATACTAGAATTTTCGAGAGTTGAGAAAGACTATATATACGCGGGTTTTTGAGTGAGTAAAACGAACAGTAAAGAGTTAGTTCACAGACAGTTTACAGAAGTTCTTAGTAATCGGACAGTGAATGAAATAGTGAAGATAAATAGTGTAATATTCAAGTGGTAGAAATAAATTAGAACTATTATACCGAGTGTAAATAAATTAGTAGACATTAAATAAAGTGTGTATATAAATTCAGTTTAATACAGTTTCTTTAAATTAATAAATTGGTAATTAGCCATAGAAGTGTGTATACTTTTATCCCACAAGTAAAAACTATTTAGATAAATAACGAAAAACATTACAATATTATAAAAGTATAAAATGTTTGTAACATGTCTATCGACCTGTTTCGATTTTACAGAATAAATCCTTTTAATTAGCGCTCGTCGTCACTGGCCACATCCAATTATAGTTCTGTGATCCCAAACTCTTCAACCCTGGCCGTAAGACAATTGACGTCTGCCAACGGACGCTTCCATTTTTTGCACAACTCCACGTGAAACACCCCTTTCTGTTATCGACCGCCTAAGGGGACAGATCATCTTTCGCTATCTTTCATATCTTAAGTACCTATCTTATGAATTTTGCTGTGGTAAGTTCAAAATCATAATTTATAATTAATAAGCTTCTTCTAAAGTACTGTCTGATATAATTTTCGTATGCATTCTTTATTTTTTTACAGAGATAGACGAAATTAAATTCAACACGTGGTCATAAACTGTTCTTTTATACTAATATGGTAGTTTTAAACCAAATATTCTTTTATAATTCACTGTTTTACTTTTATACAAACATTTTCAAGCTTTTTCATTTGCGAAATAACTCTTTTAATTATAAAATAACATTTTTATAAATTACTGTTAACCTATAAAATATTCTTTCGTAACGCCAGTGCCGGTTTCATATATTTCCTAAGCACGATATTTTTTCATATAACTAAATAAATAACTTTTTGCTATGATTAGTTTCTTTCAGATCATTAGTATATTTTTTTAATTTAGCCGATAATTGCTATTTTTACTGTTTTAACATGGAACATATAATGTTGGAAAGCTTTCGGTAAATTAAATACATTTTTTGACTTTCAAATAACTGCCTTCCTTTTCTTTAACCTGAAAAGCTGACCAACATAATGTGCCATTACATTCAAGTTTCTACATATCCCTGATCCACCTGTACTTCTAGGTAAGCACAGCCCCTAGACTAGAATATAACGCCAAGGATATAAACCCAAGAATATAACCCTAGGCTAGGATATAACCCAAGAATTTAACCCAAGAATATAGCCTAGGATACAACCCGAGGATATAAAGCCAAGGATAGAACCCCAAAATACCGCCCTAGAACAGAACACATCAGTTCAGATCAAGACCTGACTTCTTCTCCAGGAAACCACTTCATCTAAGCTAAGTACCTATAAAAGTACAAATTCCTCTATTAAATTCCGTTATTCATTTCCTGTGGCAGAATAAATTAAAAATTTGTTTTTAATTCTTTTTTTTTATTAAAATCCTCAACTATAAAAGTTGAGGGAGATCCGCCCGGGGTCACTTTAATTATTAACTTTCATTTAAATTCTACAAGGCGTTTCTACCTTTTCCGCCTTAGTTTTTAGTACTTTTTATCGTTAAAAAGGTAGTGGCGCCCTCAATTTTTACAAACCTTCTGTTATCCTTGTGCGACATAAACTTGGGGTCGAATCACCCTTGAGAGGAGTCTTTAGCCGGAGCCCTTCGAGCTGGTGCCCTGTGAGGTACAGACATTTACCGTTACATGTTTTTTAATACTTTTATTGAATATCGTACTTGACTGGTACTTTTATTAATGAAATCGATCATGTTTCCTCGCCCCCTACCGACATCACACTGTATCTGTAGTTTGCGTTTAATTTCTGGACACCCAGTAGTACTCGCTGAACAATTAACGATATAAAGCTCTAAGTTAGAACTGTCTTTCAGACTATATATATTATTTTGGTTTATAATTATGATATTACATACACTATTATCAATACATTTGGATGAAACGTAATTATACGTTGGTGTAGTACCATTTCTTGATACATCGCGCTACTACGGAGGTATAACGATTATATTTAAATATGTATCGAAAAGGTACAATTAATACACAGGATGTCTTCACTCTTAGTAAACATTTTAATGTACACGTAGGTTATTTATAAATACTGTGCGATTGTAACTTATACATGGAAAAGTTGTTCTCAAGCCATTTCGTGAGAAACGAGAGTAATAGATTCATCCAGAAATATTTTTTGCTCGTAGTTGTTAAAAATAGACAATATTTGAATTTTTTTTGCTCTCATTCATTTTGCATCACTAGTAAAATAAGAAACTCGCGTGGAGAGGATTTATCAATTTTTTTTTAATTCGACCTTGTTACTGTTAGGTTACAATATTAAGAGTGCTGCTTCTCCGGTGTTTGTCTGTGGTCGACTGTTGACAGTTGACAGCTGACGGACATTTTCTAGAACATTCGATGTTGGAGAGTTCACGATATGTCTGTTATGTGTTATGTTATAGTTAGTTTAGTAATTCTTGATGAAATTATTAATTCTTAATTCACATTAAAGGATACATTTGTTGGTGACTAAATCAGTGTATCATTTAGACCGCTCGATAACTTCTACCCCTAACAGTTTTCAGGTGCGGGGTTCGAACCCTCGCTCCATCTCGGGAATAAGGGCACTTACTTCAGATACTTTGATGTGGCTATTTTCGCGTGATTGAAGAGCACTTACTGAAGCATTAACTGTTATTGCGATGACATCCTCTACTCTCATTGATGAATCGCCTGAAGATTCGGGTAATTTTGGCAAACTCATATTTCGAAGATTCGAAGGCAACCGGCATAAAACATATAGTTGGAAACGTTAAAACTGTCTCTACCCCACACCCTTTATATTTTGCATAAAAAGGATAACAACATGGGTTCCATTGAAGACGAGAACAAGAGGAAGACCACGAAGCAGATGGTGGGATCAAGCAGAGGAAGGAATAAAAGCATTGAAAATCTGAGACTGGAAAACAAAATGCAGTGACAGAGGAAGACCACGAAGCAGATGGTGGGATCAAGTAGAGGAAGATATAAAAGCATTGAAAAACAGAGACTGGAAAACAAAATGGAGAGACAGAAGAAAATGGAGAACTATAACAAATGAGGCCAGGACAGATAAAAGATTATAGACGCACTGATATAAGAGGAGTAATCCACCTCGTCAATAGGATTAAACGCAGCTCTATTGAACTAGCCATAATCCCTCGGGATGAACGGCCATGATGATGATATAGAGCTAGAAAAAAACAGTAGATAACTTTTAAACACTATTGTTTTTCCAATTATTATCCACGAAGAGAAATGCATTTTGTTATTCTTTTGGAACCAATTCTGGAATCAGTTATTCCACTCGCTTGTTGATGGAAGTCGTTGACGCATCTTCTGGGGACTGGAATCTTAGACCACGCAATTCATTGTTAATTTTTGGAAAAGTAAAAAAGTCGTTGGAACTGTATGGAGGATGGTCCAACACATTCGTCGTTAGGGGTTGGTTTTTCGAAGCTCGGCAATTACTTCCAGTGAACAAATCGATATGAATCTATCAGCAGTAACAGTTCTTTGATCTTACAGAGAGGAATTGTTGCTACATGACAGACAAATGTCGCCACCATCTTGTTTTGGTTCATCTTGGAACAGCCGACTGACGATTATTTTCGGATTCATAAGGGTAAATCCAGGATTCATTACCGCTGACAATACTGTATAGATTTCACTTGCTTTCTGTTCTTCCGCCAACAGATCGGGTATTCAACGAGAAACTAATTTTTTTACAGATAATTCTTCATGTAAAATTTTTTGAAATGCCAAATGATGCTCCAATTTCACGATATGTGACATGTCGATCTTCTTGGATCAGCTTAAGTACAGCGTCGAAGTTTTCCTGGATGACTACCGTTGTTGGTGAAACTGTTCTCGGATCGTCGCCAAGATTAATCCTTCCACGTTTAAATTCTCCAAACTAACTGCTTTTGGAGCTTTTTCTTGGTCGGCTTTTATTCGTCTTCTGCAACTATCGTGACTTCCACGTCTGTCCTTCGAAAAACATACTCTACAGCCTTCCTAATGTACTGTAGGTTTAAATTCCAGATCCTATCCTGTTCAATAGCGCTTTTGACCATATTAATATCCGTTATCCCTGGCGCGTCTGTACGTATAGGAAGATTAGGAAGAGCAAACAATGTTCGTTGTTCCATTTATTTGCCGTTCCGTTCCGGCTCACTAAGTTTAACATTTGTTTGACGAATTCCATTTCCCCTCCTTTTAGACCGTCTTCAAAGAGCTAAAGACATCATTTTATGTTTGATTCCCAATTTAATTTCCACTTCCTCTGGAATGGATGTATCAGGAACACCGTTACCGGTATCTGATCCCCCGTCTCCTTGTTTCTGTTAGAAACCTTAGTTCTCCGATATGCTTTGCTATTCCACCCCGATTCTATGATATTTAGGAAGTCCTCTACGTTGTCTTCCTCCGCCTCTAAAGTCGAGGACATCTTCTGTTCTAACTCTTCCCTTTTTAGATGTTCTTCGTTCTTTAAATCCTCTATGCCCACTTGTACCCCTATATTTGTACTTTCCCCAGTATCATCTGCATTACTCGTGTAGGACAACCCGACAACCTGACAACCGTGTCCATTTTCCTCTTCACCTAAATTATCGTGTCCTTGAACTCGGTCTTGGTGTTCGTTTTTATTACCTGTCTCGCTGGGTTTTTTATGGATCCGTGCAGCTGGTTTATGATCATCTTAACCTCTTCTAGACCTTTATTCTCCGTAGTGGATTCTTCCACAGAGGTGTTACTCGTGGTCTTTGGGAAGCGTTCGTCTCCTTCCCCATGTACTATTTATTACATTACTCCCCTTACGTAGGGGTGGATAAGTCTCTCCTTTTCCGCTTACCCCTTTCCCTTTTTGTTCCTTTCCCCGATTTCAGCTACATCCACGGTAGGACCCCAATATATCATACAATACTGAGCTTCTCCTGTCTATTCCATCAGGTAAACGACTAATCGAGTTCCTTCTGCTGTGCTCCTCTATCAACCGAGCTTCAAATTTCTCCTTTTCCAATTCTAATTTTTCCGTTTGCACTTTTCAATTTTTGTCCTCCATTCTATTTCCACGAGCAGGGAAAGAGTGTCACCACAGAACCCCGCATGTGGTAGTAAGACTGGTACTCCGAGAGGTCACCGGGTATCCCGGAGGCCTACTATGTTGTTATATGCAACACTTAAGACAACCATCGTATTACTCGTGTTCATTGAGTTTTCGAGGACCTGATACGGCTCGTCCAAGATTTCAACCCTCTGTGCATTGCCCTGCGACCTATCGGGAGCGTCCCCAGGTTGCGGATAGGGGAGGCCAGGGACATCATGGAAATGAAAGTCCATTGGTGAATAAGGAGGAATGAGGGCTATAAACGCCCAGCATTGCCAACCGAATACCCAATCGCTGACAAGCTCGTGACGCAAACCGCAAACTATATAGCAGTGCAACTACCCCCTACTAAGGCTTGTGAGGGGCATGCCGAACTATGTGGATCGGAATGATTGGCTTGATTGTCTGGCCTGTGTGGATGAGGACCACTATAATAACCTCCCAAATCCTAAGGTTACGTGGTCGCTGAAGGGATGAACGGCCGAGGGTTATTCGGCCTCAAGACCACTAACCTCGGGGCACTTGGCACATCCCCTTGCATTTAACCTTGTACCTGTATAAGGAGCTGTGCAGGTACTGACCTCCTTTCTCCTATACTCGTGGGAACAAATATGGACCAAGAGATATGAAAAATTATTACGGAGCCTATTGAGACTTCTAATAAAAGGGGGTTGGAAGATCCGGCAGCAATGGAGACAGAAGTGTCTCCAACGCAGCCAGATACTTCTGAAGCCCAAGAGAAAACCACGCCACCAGGAGACCTTATAGCGAATCCTGTAGCAAGAAAAGCTTCGTTCGGGAAACTTTCAGGTGGCCAGCGTAATAAGCTGGAAAAAAATGAGGGAACGAGGAATTGACACCAAAAATGTGGTGCTGCCGTTTCACTCAACATCAAAACAGGGTGTAAACCAGCAGACAAAGGGCGTTAAGCGAACTGTGTCAGCCAGGAGCACTCATGAGGAAAGGAAAGATAAGAGGGTCAAATCACTGGTACCGGTATTAAATACAGCGTGGCCCTCAAAGGGATCAAGGCAGCTGGGGTTCTAAAAAATTTCCCAGAGACAGTTGTCTATCAAAAAGAACCTAACTGACATGATCGATGAGGTGCAGAAGGCGCCTAGGTTTGAAGCCAGTCGATACATGGACGGTTACTACGAGCTAATCTGTGATAATGAGGAGTCCTTCATTATAACGAGGGACTATTTGTCACAAAAAACCAACTGGAAGCTCATCAAGAGTAATGAACTTCCAAAGCAGCAACGAATCCTCGCCCTACTTCCCGAGACTAAAAAAGAGGATGTGAAAGTGGGGTTGAGGAAGCTCGAGGAAGGTTGATCGCTAGATGATCCTCGGCTCCAAGTCATCCGACAGGGGACTGCATGTGAGTCTCTGGATTGACTATCTATTCGAGCGGGCCAGTTTTAAACCCCTGGAAAACTCGACCGAGGAAGAAACAGATACTGATCGAGAACCTGTACCTCTAAGGATCTTCAAGGTGCTAGAAATTAACTTGTAACACAAAAAGACAGCTACCGCTGTCCCACATTGAAGAGTGGTGGCTGGAAACATAGACATCGTTCTAATTCAAGAACCTTGGATAAACAAAGGTAAGATAGTGGGGCTTAATATTAGGGGAACGGGACTGATAATGGGAACTGAACGTACTAAAATAAGAACTTGTATTTGACCCCTACAAAACTCCAGGACCAGATGGCATATTCCCCAAGCTTCTGCTAGAGGGATTAGACATCATAATGGGTCCTTTGGTTCTGATACTTAGAAGCAGCCATGCTCTAGGGTATATACCAATTGAATGGAGAGAGTCAAAGGTAGTGTTTATTCCTAAACCAGGAAAAGAAACGTACATCCAGGCTAAATCCTACCGACCAATCAGTCTGACATCATTCATGGTGAAAACCATGGAAACAGTCAAAGTACAAATGTAATCACAAGAAGGAGCGCTTAAGAGCATTCCTCTACATAGACTACAATGGGCTTATCAAGCAGGGAAATCAGGTGAATTTCATCTCAGGTCTCGAAATGATCCTGAATCATAAAGAAGTAGCCCTTGCAGCATTTCTAGACATCGAAGGTGCTTTTGACAACGATGTCATCAATTATCAGATCCTTTAAAAAAAGGGATTAACAGTACCACATGCAAATGGATAGGATCCATGCTTGAGCATAGGAGAATATCATCACATATGCATGATAAAACATACACCGTTAGGACAACTAAAGGATGCCCTCAAGGTGGAGTACTTTCACCACTTTTGTGGAACCTAGTTGTGGATGTCTTGATCTGTAGGTTGCATGATCAAAGCATATAGACGCAGGGTTTTGCGGACGACGTAGTAATTGTTACCTAATGGGAAATTCCCAGAGGTGGTTATGAATGTTCTACAGGAATTGTGGAGGAATGGTGCCTTGAAGAGGACCTTTCAGTTAATCCAAAAAAACCAAACTAGTTGCTTTTACGATTAGTAGAGTTCTTCCGCAGGGTAGAGTACTGTTGTTCGGGGAAGAACTAGAAATATCCAAAGAAGTTGAATATCTGAGAGTGACCCTTGATTCCAAACTGAATTGGAAGGCACACCTGGAGAAAATTACTACCAGGGCGACTAGGCTTTTCTGGCAATGCAGAAGAGTTATGGGCAAAACCTGAGGAATACGACCTGAGGTGGTTCAATGGCTCTGCATAACTGTGATAAGGCCAACGATCACTTATGGAACAATAGTCTGGTGGAGGATGATCGAAGTATCCTCTGCAATCCAAAGACAAGCCCTTCATGGTATTACCGGAGACTTCATAGGTCTGGAACCGTTTTGTGGAATCGCAAAAGATTGCATAAGAGGGGAAAACGGGAACTGGCTACATAGGGAACACCAATTCAAATGAAGGGTGACACAAGGGCACCTTCATACAAAGGTTTACTGAACAAGGTAGACAAGGGACTCTCAACCAGACTACTGAAACTGGGTAAGAGACATTTGAAGACAGTTACCGACCTGGTGACTGGACACTGTACCTTGAGGACAATCTGTACAAAATGGGCAGAAAATGTGAACTTGATGATGACCTACTCACATACTCTGCTTCTGCGAGAACTTACAAGAACTTGGACGGAAGTACTTTGGAGAGGAATTAATACGACTATCACAACTACTGAAAATCCCTCCCGTGAAACTAGTAGTCTTTTTAGAAGACACGAAGCTTCAGGAATGGTACAAAGATTCAGTTCAAGTATCTGGGCTGATGGGCACAACCCAAATATTTATATGAATGGAACCATCGTATTAATGTTGCAAGTCCGTATTTAGGTTGCAGATTTGTGTAGATTCGTAGACAATTAATAATAAAAAAAAAGTTTCTTCGATTTAGGATGTCCCGTTTGCAAATTTAATATTGTTTTCTAATATAAATAAATGATTTATAGACAAAATAAAAATAAGAGAAAGTAAAATAAAAATCATTAAAGTTAGGAGGACAGGATGTGAGAAGTTCGACGCTACACGATATATATCATTAGGTATTTAGCATACTTTTAGACAAAAAGGAAGCTTACACCGGACGACCTTGATGATGCACTTTCTTATTTTTCTTCTCCTTTCAGGTCAACGTATCGAAATACATCGACAATTATCTTCTAATTAAAAACCGTTTAAAACTATTGTTTTTTAAACTGTTTAAAATAAAATACATCCTACATTACTTACAAATAAATTTCTGATTGCCGTTATACCGTGACATAACTAGTCACTATAGTCACTTGCTTTTTTTTCGAAATAAATTCAAATGACATCAACATATTATCATCAAGCGATGATAGATGGTAATCATAATAGAGAAACGTTTCTAAAGGCGCAACTTCTCTGTCTTTTGATGCATGCATGATTAATTCATTTTCATGTCAGACTTATCGAGATTTATTAACGTTACGTAATTTATTTAAAATAGTATACAGGGTGTTTCCAAATTCGTGCGAACAACTTCCCTTGACAAAATTTCCTCAGCCCACTCCCTTCCTAGATATCATCCCTAAAAGGTGCCGAGTAAAATTAAGAACAAATTCCACAACAGAAATATAACATATATACAGGGTAGTTCATATTGTATGTATGTAAAAACTACTAAAAAAAACTCACCTAATTTTCTCTTATCTCTTTCGTCGGAATCGTAACACTCCGACAAAACATTTCCTGTCCTTCTTTTTCTCACAGCGTAGGTATGAACGGGTACTATCAACTTCGGTCTGGGTATCAAAAAATCGTTCGAATCACAAACGGCTCTATTCGACGGAGACACCGTCAAAGTTCTACTTTTAGGTTTCGCCGTTAAAAGTTTATGTTTAGGAGAAGAACCGTCTTTGTATAAACAATACATTTCGTTATAATCACTGTCTTCCGAAGTTTTTGTTTCGAAAGAAAATCTATCACTAGAAGACGACGAATAAGATGAAGGGTAGATCGTATTGGGGGGTAATCGTTGTCTCGGTTTATCGAAATGTTCGTAATAACCGCTATCGGTGCGTTTTACAGAAGAATTTTTTTGTTTTTCTTCCTCTTTAGTTACTATGTATTTATTTTGTTCGTCCACCCAGGTGTTAACTCTTTCTTGCGTAACTCCATCCGAATCTGAATCTTCTTCTTCTTTAGTACTTATTTCGGTGCTAACTTCATCGAATCTTACCGATTTTTTTAAATGTTTCTGTATATCGTCCAAAACGGAATCGTCTTTTTTTACAGCTAACAATTTTTTTCGAGGTTTCGGCTTCGGCGGTTTTTCTACCAACACCTCTTCTACATCTACTTGCTGCTTTTGAATTTGCGACGGAAGGAAATATTTAGCTTCGTCTACGTCTTTGTTATTCTTAGAGTTAATTCTACCTAGACATTTATCACTGTGATATTTTAATCTGATGCTGCCTTTAATACTTCTCGGTGTGTCGTTATCTTTTTTAATTTCATCTAAAATGCTCTGGTACTGACCTAATCTGCTAGATACAGTTCCGTCGAAGCTTCTATGACTGTATTTATCCCAAGAGTTTGACGTCGAACTGTTGTTCGATAAAGATTTTTGCGCGTCCTCCCAATTTGCTTCGTATTGTTTTCCTCTGATATTGTTGGAGATGTCCATTTCCAGCCATGCTGGATCGTTTACCACCGCTTTGCCTGGGTGGTGTTTGATTTTCATTGTTTTTTATTATATGACATTCATGCTTTCCGTAGAATCTGAAATTATTTTTTTTTACGTAAAAAAAATGTATATCAAACATCCAACCAGATCTGAATTAGACTAATTATTTTAAGATATTCTAAGCTTTTAAGGATAGTCCGGGGCTCTATACAGTAGACAAAACGATACAGTTTTTCCTACGACCACTATCCAAAACACTATTTTGCACATTGGTTATAAGGCATAGCCAAAGTGACATTAGGCATACCCAAAATTAATACCTACAGCAAAATTGTTTGGTTTCTGGATTGTGGTAGTTTTGGATGGTGGTCGTAGGAAAAATAGAGTGTGCATCGCGTGCGCAAATGCTAATTTCTAGCTTGTTAAACAATATACTAATCTGGAACTCTACTAGAATCATAATGAAAACAACTAAGGAGCAATTAATTTTCGAAAACCATAGGACTGTATACAGCACACCACAGTTTTGTACAGCCAGTTTGGCATCCACTAGGGTCATTTTCCTTATATTTGTTTTATCCGGTAGGTGTGAGTTCCAGGTTATTGCTTGCAGCATTATACTCAGATAGTAGACCTCCTGGACGTTAAAAGGAATCTGCAAAGTTTTTGCAAGATTTACCAGTAGACATTCCTTCCTCCACCGTTTCCAGAGCTAGTTGCATTGGCTCCGATATAACCCCAAGATGTTTCTCCCTGACAAGTATTGTCAGATCATCTTGTAACATGTCCATCGACCTGCTTCGACTTTTAAATTAATATCGCAAATCCTTCTTTAATTCACGCTGATCGTCTCTTTAGCCACTTCCAATCCCCAACCCTGGCCATAAGACAATTATTGACATCTGCCAACGGCCGCCTCCATTTTTGTAACACCTTTTCGCTATCGACTAGGGATGTGAGATTAATGAAAAAGAATCGCTTAATTAAAAATCGATTATGATAGAAATAAATCGATGTCTGCGAAAAAAATGGTCAATAATTGTCAAAAATGGTTAATGATTGTCAAAATTTTGAAAAATAGTCAAAAATGGTTAATGATTGTTAAAATTTTGTAAAAAAGGTCAAAAATTGTAAAAATTTTGAAAAAATAGTCAATAATTATCAAAATTTTGGAAAAATGGTCAATAATTGTCAAAATTTTGGAAAAATGGTCAAAACTTTTGAATAATGGTTGAAATTTTTGAAAAATGATCAAAATTTTTGAGAGATTGTCAAAAATGGTCAATTGACTGTTGAAATTTTGAAATATGGTCAAAATGGTCAATAATTGTCGAAAATTTTGAAATATGGTCAATAATTGTCAACAATTTGAAAAACGGTCAAAAATTGTCAAAATTTTGAAAAAATGATAAAAATTGTCAAAAACTGTTAAATATGGTCAAAAATGGTAAAAAATTATGAAATATGATCAAAAATGGTCAATAATTGTCAAAAATTTTGAAAAATTGTTGAAAATTTTGAAATATGGTCAAAAATTGTCAAAAAAATTTGAAAAATGGTCAAAAATTGCCAAAAAAATTTTTGAAAAATGGTTAAAATTTTTGAAAAATGATCAAAATTTTTGAAAAATTGTCAAAAATGGTTAATAACTGTTGAAACTTTAAAAAATGGTCAAAAATTTTGAAATATGGTCAATAATTTTTGAAAAATTGTCAAAAATGATTAATGATTGTCAAAAATGGTTAATGATTGTAAAAATTTTGAAAAATGGTCAAAAATTTTGAAAAACTGTTAAAAATGGTCAAAAATGGCCAATAATTATCAAAAATTGTCAAAATTTTTGAAAAATAGTCAATAATTATCAAATATGCTCAATAATTGTCAAAATTTTGAAAAATGATCAATAATTGTTAAAAATGGTTAATGATTGTTAAAATTTTGAAAAATTGTCAAAATTTTGAAAAAATGGTCAATAATTGTCAAAAGTTGTCAGAATTTTTGAAAAATGGTTGAAATTATTGAAAAATTGTCAATAATTGTAAAAAATTTGAAAAACGGTCAAAAATTGTCAAAATTTTTGAAAAATTGTGTTATGATCAATGATTGTCAACATTTTCGAAAATGGTCTATAATTGTCAAAATTTTGGAAAAATGGTTAAAATTTTTGAAAAATTGTCAAAAATTGTCGATGATTGTCAAAATTTTGAAAAAATGATAAAAATTGTCAAAAACTGTTAAATATGGTCAAAAATGGTAAAAAATTATGAAATATGATCAAAAATGGTCAATAATTAACAAAATTTTTGAAAAATTGTTGAAAATTTTGAAATATGGTCAAAAAAATTTGAAAAATGGTCATTAACTGTCAAAAATGGTCAAAAAAATTTGGAAAAATGGTCAATAATTTTTTGAAAAATAGTCAATAATTGTCAAAAATGGTCAATAATTGTAAAAGATGGTCAATAATTGTCAAAGATGGTCAATAATTGTCACAAACCTTGAAAAAATAGTCAAAAATGGTCAATGATTGGAAAAATGTCAATAATTGTCAAAATTTTGAAAAATAGTCAATATAATTGTCAAAAATGGTCAATAATTGTCAAAATTTTGAAAAATGGTCAATAATTGTGAAAATTTTGAAAATTGGTCAATAATTGTCAAAAGTTGTCAAAATTTTGAAAAATAGTCAATAATACGAGCCGTTTCTGTAAATCGATTTGAACACGTAATCAATTATAAGAAAATAATAATTGATTACTTTTCAACATCCCTACTAACGACTGTCTTCGAGGCAAGACATAACTTTTGAATTACCTTTTTATTGCTTATCTTCAATATCTTTTTTACCTAAATTGCTGTGGTAAGCACAGCTATTAGTGTACCTCCAATATTTCAAAGATACCTCAACGATACCGTTAAAATATCTCAAAGAATACCACTAGAACTCCCTAGGATATCTCTCAATTGACTGACGACCCACCACTGGGATACCTCCAGAACGAGGTTTCCATCCACACCCTTCCCGAAAGATACAGTTGAACCTAAGGACCATGATTTAATTTTTTTAGAACCAGAGAAGAGTCTTTCTCGAGTGGCCACTCTAGTGTCCAAGTAACATCTAGTTACAAATTGGCGAACAATTAACTTTTACAGTTACAACTGCCAGGACTCTACTTATAAAAAAAAAGATACCAGCAGATTTTATTTCTTATATGTATTTAAATACCTAACAGCATCAGCACAGCACCGACAAGGCACGTCAACGCCTCAACCACAACACATTTCTCAGAGAGAATATTTTGCCAATACAATATCTCTGACAATATAAAGTGAAACCTATAGTAGGGTATCGCGGCGGTGCTGATCCCGTGTCGATGCGTTAAGTGAACCCATACACAACCGTCGAGTTGATCTCTCGACGGTGCTTGTCAGGTGCTGTGCTGATAAGTGTGTTTCGACCTTTCTGGAACTCTTCTCAACTCATATGAAAGCAGCTAATTAATTTTCGAAAAGACTTGAACAACCAATGGCATTTTTATGCCTGTTCGATTTTTGCTCTGAAGGAACTAATTAGCAACAAATTTCAATGTCAAGGTCTAGACTTACTTTTAATTGCTATTTGAGGAGTAAATTCGTCATTAGGACAACTAATTAGCACGTAAAAAACACTAAATTTTTAGGTATTTCAGACCTGGTTGTTGAGACTAATTTTATGTTTATATTTGAACATGGCATGGTCGATCGATTTCAAGAATTATTTTAATCGGTAGATTAACTCGAATTTTTCGGTCGATTTAAATAATAAATTTGTAATTTGTTTAATTCTTTGACTTGAAAAAAAAGTTTCACTTTAATTTGTTTAAACAATAAATTGCTTTCAAGAAATTGTTATTGTCAATAATAATTGGGACGTAACTACGAGCAAAAAATTACGAGGAATGTATAAAAAAAAAACGCGAATTTTTTTTTTAAATTGATTATTATTCATAGAAAAAGAAGAAGGACCATATGGTGTCTATTAAATCAAACAATAAATATCAAGTGAAAGTACATGGATTATAATAATAGATTTATAAATTGATAAGCACTTCTGCTTATTACATCTTGGTGCGTAAACAATGATCAATTTTCAAATAGAAAAAAAAAAGAAGATAATTATAGACGAGAATGAGAGAGTCTATGGAAATGAAAAGCGACAAGTCTTTCTGTTCGTTGACCTGTGTGATATTACTAAATATAAATAAATAAATAAATATACTGCTATAGAAACGGTCGAGGTTATTTTTAATTGACAAAAATGCAAACTGAACATAATTCAAATAGCGAAAGTTGGAAAATTAATAGTCAAAAAGTAAGTAGTTTTGAAAAATAATTTTTCAAATCAGTGACCGTTCAACGAAGAAGAAACAACTACTTCCCGGGCTACATGCCCCGACAGACATTGAATTACACTTCTAAGTCAAACGGGGTTGGTAAATCTACAAGATTTAAACCAACCATTCTGGTTTGCAACTAGAAGGGACAACATAACTTGTAGACCGGTTTCGGCGTATTGCGCCTCATCAGTAAAAGGGATATGTTATCGTCCGAGAGTTAATCCCGGACTGAAATGTGACTATAATCAACAACTGTACATATCGTCCAGTTACGGAAATGTTTTAGTTGCTAAAATAGCGACATCTCACCTCTAAGTCACAAACCAAAATTCGAATGAGACAACAAACCACGTGGGCTTGAAACAAAAATGAATTTTTCAAAACTTTGTCAAAGCGTTGGAATAATATATTTTCATTCTTCGATATCTATTGGTAAAACGCTTTACTAAATACGACAATTTTACAGGAAACTGTAATAATTCAAAAATTCAATGATTAACGTAAATGAGTTTATAACTTTTTTAAATGAAACTAACTGTTTCTAATCAATTCCACTTTATAACAATTTTAGTTTTTGAAGTAGAACTTCTTTACGCACGGGTCAATGACCTCCCATTAAAAAATAATTTAAAAAAATAATTAAATAACCATTTAAAAAAATAAAAGAAACCTACTCTACATATATTCCTCTTAAATAAAATTTACCTAAAACGTTTCAAGACCCCCGTGTAAATGTTATTCCGCATCAAGCATCAAGTACTCGGCGAAAACTAAAATTGGAAAGCGGGCTGGTGGCCACCGTAGACCTCAAGGTGTTATATGGGAACGGAATTTGCCGAGTGCTGACGATCTTCGCGGCGAGAGAGAAACGTGCCTGAAGCACAGTATAGAGAACGAACCTCTATACTGTGCCTGAAGTTTACATGTGATGAGTCAAAAGCCCGGTTTAATATCGACGATGAATCGACTTACGTCGACCGATTATTACACGCTTAGAAAAGAGAGAAGTAGAGGGGTTGGCAGCCCGCGCTATATTTTGATTTAAAGGAGAGCATTTGAAGCGAAATAATGAGGATAATGAGCTGTGTTTTGTCGTAATAAGTTGTTGCAAATACAAAAGATCGAAGGCTTCACTTAAATTTTAAAAGGATTTAGACTAATTATCATTTAATTTAAGTTTGTCATATTTAATATGTGTAGAAATGAATAAAATATGGTTGTTTTTGAAGAGAGAAATATTTTTATATAAAACAAGCGTGGCCCAAAAAAATTTTTTGCCTCTGGGGCTTTGGAAAGGAGCTCAACAAATTTTTCTTTTTTAATGATTTTAACGACTTCTTCGCAGAAATTGGGAGTGGTTTTCCGAAAAATTTCCGCCTCCGTCACTGACGAAAAGTGTGATCGGGCGAGGCGAACGAAAGTTGATAGGGAGATATTAATTAGTGAAGATAGACAGAGAGAGAGTTACGTTTCGTATATTACTCTGTAGGGGCAAGAGAGAGCAGTGCACTCGCACATTTTCTTTCTCTCTTCCTCTCATAGCCTGTTCATGAAATAAATATATATATGTCAGACAGTAGGTCGTTTGCGGGTTTGCTAGCGTTACGCGAACGGTGATTTTTTGATAATTTTGTAATATCATTTCGATCTTGAACAATTTTATAAATTAATATTTTGATCAATACATTAAATATTTTACGTTTAAAGTGAATAAAATTGTAAATTCAATTATGGCAGGAACACTCTGAATATGAAAGCGGTGCTCCAGGACCATCAACTAGGAAGAAATTATGCATAAAAAGTGTGTGTGACAACATATTAAAGACATGATTTTAAACCTAGTGAGCCCCAATTAACTGATAATGAATCACGAAGGTAAGGGCGTATCTCATACTAGTTGCTGGCGTCATAGCGTCATATGCAACGTTCCTTTTTCCTTGTCTATTTTCTCCCTCTACTAATACGCGGCACTCTACTCTCGACATTGGGGTGTTGTCCTTTTTTTGTCTTTCTCTTGCATGAAGCATGTATTCATGACTTGTCTGATATATTCTGGGTTTCCATCAACAACGGCTTTTATAATATTCCATCTGGAGCTTTCTTTGCTTTAAGATATTTCGCTGCTGCCAATTTGAATTCTTTCTGTTCGTCTTGTTCAACTCTAATTATTTGCTAAACGATAATAGCAGGTGTGGGAAAAATTTTCTTAATTTCTTTGTCTTTTTCTTCTGTATTCAGTGTTACTGTCTGTTTGTAGTTGATATAATTTCTAACTATCTGATATGCTTTACCCCAGATATCTTTATCCAAGTCAGCTCATAGATCTTTCCAGCATTTTACCTTTTGTTTCAGAATTGCCACTTTTAGTTCCTGCTTGGCTTTTTTGTTCATTTGACATCTGTTCTGTGTTGTGCAGAATTTGCCCTTGTTAAGCGCCTTCTTTTTTTATGCATACTTTTCTTTTTTCAGCAATTTCATTGGTCCACCAGAAGGTAGGAGTGTGATATTGCTTCGGGTGTTTACTCTTTAGAAGGGTATCATTACAGATGTTTGTTATATTTGTTATCGATTCATTTGCCGCCTCATTAACATCTTTCTTTATGTTCTGTAGAGTTTTACTCTTCTCTGTAAGTTTTTCCATACCTTCTTGAAATACTTTCCGTCTGTTGGAGACTTGATTTTCTTTTATACTGCTTTTTTCCCATTTTACTTGAAACTTTACTGTGAGATGGTTACTCATGTTTTCATCGTCAGTAACTACTGTCCATCCTCTTATTTTTCTACTGATATTCGTTGTAGACAGCGTTATATATATAATGGAACTACCATTTGCATTTTGAAACGTTGGAACATTTCCTTCGTTCATGATTACCAGACCATTAGCTTCTATAAAATCTTCCAAAGCTTGTGCCCTTTCATTTGTCACCCTAGATCCCCATGCTCTTGATTTCGTATTGAAGTCTCCTCCCACTATTTTCTCTTTCCCTTTAGTGTTCTCGAATTGTTGTCATATATTGTTTAAATAGTTCTCGAATTCATTCAAAGGTCGAATTGGTGAGAAATAACACGAATATCTATCTCTATCTCTCTCTCTTTCTCCTTGTTAATCTTTCGTATTTCGGCCTCGCGTTTCTACAATTTACTTCGGCAAATTTTTAAAATACGATCGAAAGAAGTTTTACTTCAGTTCTGGGGGAATATTTCACTTTGTACATCTTTAAGAGACCCCAAAATGTAGTTAAAATTTCCTTCGGTATTGAATAAAAAATATTCTACGATAGAATTATTACAGTTTCATTACATTTCAGTCCGGGATTAACTCTCGGACGATAACATATACCTTGTACTGATGAGGCGCAATACGCCGAAACCGGTCTACAAGTTATGTCGTCCCTTCTAGTTGCAAACCAGAATGGTTGGTTTAAATCTTGTAGATTTACCAACCCCGTTTGACTTAGAAGTGTAATTCAATGTCTGTCGGGGCATGTAGCCCGGGAAGTAGTTGTTTCTTCTTCGTTGAACGGTCACTGTTTTTGAAAAATATTTTTCAAAACTAGTTGTAAAGCGTAGAATAATATATTTTTATTCTTTGATATATATTCTACGATCTTAAGACTTCTGTATAAATAATTATATTTCTTGTAAAATCAAGTTTCAGATAAGATTGAATTGAAGTTGCAACACGAAAGTTCCAATTAAATTCGATCGTCGTCATATGGTACATAATATAAACGGATAAAGCATTGGGTAACACTCGAATCATAAGTTGTCTACTACCGGAAATTCCAATTTAGATAAATAGATAACTTTCTATAAATTAAATTTGTTGTACCGGTCAGTTTCACTTTTTCATAAAAGTGGTTTGTTCAAAGTTTAAAGAAAAGAATTTTTTTCAATATAAAATAATTTTAAGTCCTGCGTTATAGTTCATGGATAGTGAATTTGTCGTTCTATAGAAAACTATTAACCCCAGTAAAACCTTTACAGAAGAGGACTGTTGATGATCAGGTTACGTCGAAAAACTTGAGAATATTGTGGGAATTTTTAGGAAAAGAGATAGGTACATGGGCGTACCCAGCTTCTGGCCAAGGGAGGGGGAAGTCAGATTTTTTCAAGGACGGACCCCTGCCGGCAGTGGCGGATTTATCATTAGGCTGAGTAGGCTGGAGTAGGGATGGCGATTCTTTCTGAAAAAGATCGATTTTTAAATCGATTCGAATCGTAACCTGATGAATCGATTCATAAAAAAATCGAGGTCTAAAAGATCGATTTCCAAAAAATCGATTTTTTTCAAGTTTGTATTTACTATGTAAATATAAATCCATTTTATGAAAAACAAGAAAAATACCATAATAAACAATCTCTGGGATCTCTTATCAGTAAAATCAGGGATTTTTTAGTTCAGGGAATTCGATAATAACAATTATTTTTATTACCATATCAAAGTATCAGATCAGATATAAAAGAAGACATTTATTTTCTAAATGTATTTGCTACTTTAAAAAGTTAAGAAAATAGATAATATAGCTTATAGCTCCCAAAACCAAACCAGAAAAAATCGAATGCCGATTTTCGAGGGTGATATATCGATTCACTGAATCGATTCATTACAATATATCGATTTATTTGTTGACATCTGACATCTATCACTCTGTTGTTTACCCTGTTCAATTTTAATTTGCAGCGTTATTGTTAGCTTTTAGGTATTATTTGTATTATTTTGTACCAGATTTTAAAAAAATTAAAATTTGAAAAAAATTCCTTAAAAATGGTCAATAATTGTCAAAAATAGTCATTGATTGTCAAAATTTTGAAAAATGGTCCATGATTGTCAAAAATTGTCAAAATTTTGTAAAAAATGGTAAATAATGGTCAGAAAATTTGAATAGTGGTCAATTGTCAAAATTTTTGAAAAACGGTCAATAAATGTCAAAAACGATCAATAATTGTCAAAATTTTGAAAAATGGTTAATTATTGTCGAAAACTGTCAAAAATTTTGAAAAACGGTCAATAATTGTCAAAAACGATCAATAATTTTCAAAATTTTGTAAAATGGTCAATTATTGTCAAAAATTTTGAAAAATGGTCAATAATTGTTAAAAATGGTCAATAATTGTCAAAAATGGTCAATAATAGTCAAAAATGATCAATACATTGTCAAAAATGGTCAATAATTGTTGAAATTTTGAAAACTGGTTAATAATTGTCAAAAACTGTAAAAAATGGTCAAAAATTGTAAAAAATTAGAAAAATGGTCAATAATTGTTAAAAATTTTGAAAAATGGTCAATAATTGTCAAAAATGGTCAATAATTGTCAAAAATGATCAATAATACATTGTCAAAAATGGTCAATAATTGTTGAAATTTTGAAAACTGGTCAATAATTGTCAAAAACTGTAAAAAATGGTCAAAAATTGTAAAAAATTAGAAAAATGGTCAATAATTGCAAACATTATCAAAATTTTGAAAAATGATAAGAAATTGGAAAAAAAATGGCGGATTTTTTAGTACTTTTAATTGAAATTTTCTCTTCCAAAAGTGAATTTTTTTCTTTTGAAATGTTCTATAGCAAGGGGGCTTTCTAATAATGATGAGGGTCGCGAACCTTACCGAATTCGTCTTAGAATCTGACAGTTTAAAATAATGATTGTGCTCACACGAAATACACTCTCTTTCTCTCCCGTCTTTCTCTCTCTCTCTCTCCTCCTTCTCTCGCTCTTCCATCCCCCCCTCTCTCTCTCTCTCCCATCTCTGTCTCTCTCTCCCATCTCTTTTTCTTTCCTATCTCTCTCTCATCTCTCTCTCTTTCCTATCTCTCCTCTCTCTCCCATCTCTCTTTCATTTCTCTCTCTCTTTCATTTCTCTCTCTCTTTCATTTCTTTCTCTCTTTCATTTCTCTCTCTCCCATCTTTTTCTTTCTTTCTCTCACATCTCTCCCATCTCTCTCATCTTTTTTTCTCATTTTCCCATCTCTCTCTTTCCTATCTCTCTCTCCCATCCTATGGGAGAGAGAGACACTCTCTCCCATCTCTCTTTCTCTCATCTTTCTCTCTCTTTCTTTCCTATCTCTCTCTTCCATCTTTCTTTCATCTCTCTCTCTCCTTCTCTTTCCTATCTCCCTCTCTCTCTCTCTCTCTCTTTCCTATCTCTCTCTCTCTCTCTTTCCTATCTCTCTCTCTCTCTCTCTCTCCCATCTTTCTTTCTCTTTCCTATCTCTCTCTCTTCCATCCCTCTCTCTCATCTTTATTTCTCTCTCTCCCATCTCTCTCTCTTTCTTTTCTCTCTCTCTCTCTCTCCCATCTCTCTCTTTCTCTCTTGCCCCTCTTGTTTTTTTAAAAGTAAGTATTTTTTACGTTAATTTGGTATTTTATTTAGCGTTAATTTACTGTAAATTTTACTAAATAACTTCGAGAATGTTTTGAAATCTCAATATTCTAGTTACATTTTTAGTTATTGTTTTTTAATGTTGAATGTGATGAAGTGGACACAATGGCATAGACCTTGTTCGGGAAAAATAGCATACCACGTCATTTGACCCACCTTTTTTCTTTTTTACAGATAATTTGAACTTCACGCCTCGCAACACAAGGATGGAAGTTTTGAAATTGACCTACCAGTATGCAGACGTTAATAATATTCCTGATAACTTCAACAATGAAAAAAAGATGGCACGCAAAGAATGGTTGGCTGGATTTCGTCGCAGACACCCGGACATATTATTGAGGAAACCTGAAGCGACTTCAGCTGCAAGAACCCAAGCCTTCAACAAGCCGAATGTAGCACTGTTTTTCAACACTTACCAAGACATTATTCAGAGCAACAACATTCCTCCACATAGGCTCTACAACGCCGATGAGTCAGCTTTATCAACGGTCCGAAGACCCCAAAAAGTCTTTGCTAATACTGGGCGTAAGCAGGTTGGGGCTTTGGTTAGTGCTGAAAAGGGATCTCATGTGACATGAGTGCAAATGGCCATTTTATCCCGCCGTGTTTAATTTATCCTAGAAAAATCATGAAACAGGAGTTGATAGACGAAGCTTCAACCGGTACTATGGGTATTGCGCAGGAATCAGGTTGGATGACAACAGCTGTATTCTATAAATGTTTAGTGCACTTTCAGTTGCATGTAAAAGCGAGTCTTGCTGACAAAGTGCTTTTGGTAGTTGATGGACATATCAGTCATCTTAAGCTTAACATTCGCAATAGAGCATGGAATCATCATGATGTGCTTGCCACCTCACTGCACGCACCGCATGCAACCATTAGACGTATCTTTCCATGGTCCACTGAAGACTTTTATTTTAACCAAGAAGTGAGCACTTGGATAAAGAGCCATCCAGGCAGAGTTGTTACTCACTTTCAAATAGGTGCAATACTCAACAAAGCTTATGGCAAAGCAGCAACGATTCAAACTGCCGTCAATGGGTTTCAAAAAACAGGTCCCTGGTCTCTTGTTCCAAACATATTTCTGGATTATTTGTTTAAGCCTGCTGAGACGACAAACATCCCCATGCAACAAGAGCCCGAAGAAGATTCAACGGCAGCAGAAAACCTATGCATAGCCTCAGCAGGTCCATCTCGGGTAGAAGCAGGCAGTTCGATATCACTGATAATTGCAACCCACGTCTAATCTCAGCAGCCGAAAGGAACATATATGTAGTTGGACAAGGTAAAAAACCATCAGTATTGTTGTTAACTTCAACGCCAAATATAGAAGAAGCAAAAGCAAAATCAGCTCCTTCACCTGTTACAAAAGCTTTGGATTTTAGTCCCGACAGTGAAAATGATGTATCTTCCTTACAAGCTTACACTGAAGCCGGAGATGATAATGAAGATTGTCCTTGTATTTATTGCAATGGCCTCTAATCCAGGTCCAAGTCAAAAGAGGTCTGGCTAAGATGCTTGAGCTGTAACTTTGGAGAATCTTCAGTAAAATGGTTTATGACGTCTCCCGTGGAAAAATCGCCCTTACTGCTTGCAAATTTCTCATATACACTGAGGATACAAAGCCCATTTAACCTGTCTTGGACTCTTGGACCATTGTTGATCTCAGCCATGTTTTTACGCGTCTGAGTGTTCTGAATAACCTCTTAATTGTAGGCGTGGACCGAGCCAGTAAATTTCTAATGCCGTTTTCACTTCTGGATAAAAATATTCTGCTTGTTGTTTTAATTTTGTTACCTCCAAATCTTCGAAGTCTTTCTGCTTATTTATCCATAGATCAGTTTCTAATGTGATCCATTCTAATTCAAAAAAATTTGGATACTACGTCCATACATTTTCTCAATTTTGGAGCTGTAAGTTTTACCATTTGAGTAGCAATAAAAGAGCAAACGCTAGTGATTGGTCTTTCCTGAATCTTGCCTCTAATGAGAATAATAAAGAAACCAAATTGGGCGCGAAAATACTCGCTTAACAAACCTGCTGGATGATTTGCCCTATATTATTGGCTGTTTGATATCCTTGGAATTCGAAGGCTTATTCCCTTTTTCGGCAAAATGCCAGTGTTATGTAAATGTTGTTATGGTTTGAATGACCAGAGAGGAATTACAGGAATGGATGGAGGAGGAAATGGAGAGAAGGTGGTAGGAGTATGAGGGCGCGCTAAAACGAGCAACTGCAATGTGTTTGCGACAGGTTGCTGCAAAGAATTGTATTTGTCTGTATTACATACAACCAATATAAATCTGGTTTGCTCAACTGCGGATAACAACTGAAAAGCTACTCTTCTTGTTCAAAAATTCTCTCCTAAACAACGCTTTTCTAAACCTCCCACAATTTCGACAAACTTCTTCTAAAACATAGAAAATTTCCAGAGGGGGCAACTGCCCTCACCTGCCCCTCCCTGGGTACGCCCATGGACAAGTAGTTGACAGCTTCGTATATGGACGTTTCAAGGATCACTTGCAATTTGTATTTAGTGTTTTCTTATACAACAAACTGAGATTATATTTATTCTCTACTGTATGGGTGTTGGTTATTTATTAAATACCGAATCTCTAACGAAAGAAACTGTTTAGATTTTAAAACGAACAGTTGGAAATTTTTATTTTTTCATCGAATGTAATGGTGGCGCAGCACGACCTTAGTAGATTAAAGAGGTAAAATGAGAGAAATCAGCGTACACAAACCTATTTTACAGATAACAATATAAAGCTAAATTGAATTGTTTAATAGTGTGCATTAGATTAAGTAGAGCAAGACGAATTGTATAATACAAAATATTTAAACAATATTCACTTTCGGTAAAGTTTACGTTCAGATATTATCATTATTATTATTATCGAGGTGCTTTTTTGATAAGTCGACCTTCCTCTGTGTTCACACTGGTTTCTTTCTCTTTATCTCGCTCTAGTACCAAGCAGTTCCTTTGGACTTTCAGGATTATCATTCTTACCAACTTTCCAATAAAGAATATTATGCCTAAATAACTGGAAATCCTTGTCAAACTCCTGTTTTTATTCCAAAAGAATCTGGAAATTCCCCCACAAATTTTACTCCCGAAAATGAGGAGGAAAGAGTACGACATTTTCCTGGGAGTAGCTCAAATAGGGGAGATAAGTACTACAATGGCTTAGCATATTTCTAGTAACGAAAGATTAAAATGAGCTATCTACTTGGGATATAGTTCGTAGATATCCAGTAAAAGATTTAAGAGAATTAAATGTTTTGGAAATATTTTTCAAAAACAGAGACCGTTCAACTAAGAAGAAACAACTACTTCCCGTGACTAGGTGTGAAAAATTGTCAAAAATTTGAAAAAATGGTTAATAATTGCCAAATATGTTAAAATTTTTGAAAAATTGTCAAAAATTTTTAAGTATGGTTAAAAATTTTTAAATATGGTCAAAAATTGTCAAAAATTTGGAAAAATTATCAAAAATTGTCAAAAACTATCAAAATTTTGAAAAATTGGTTAATAATTGTCAAATATTTTCAAAAATTGTCAAAAATGGTCAATAATTGTCAAAGACGGTCAATAATTGTCAAAATTCGTCAAAAACTGTCAATAATTGTTAAAATTTTGGAAAAAATTTTAAATATGGTCAAAAATTGACAAGAATTTAGAAAAATCGTCAAAAATTGTCAAAAACTGTCAAAATTTTGAAAAAATGGTTAATAATTGCCAAATATTTTCAAAAATTGTCAAAAATTTGGAAAAATGGTTAATAATTGTCAAAAATTGTCAACATTTTTGAAAAATGGTTAATTATTAAAATTTGAAAAAATTGTCAAAATTTCGAAAAAATGGTCAATAATTGCCAAATATGTTAAAATTTTTGAAAAATTGTCAAAAATGGTCAATAATTGTCAAAATTCGTCAAAAATGGTCAAAAATTGTCAAAATTTTTGAAAAATGGTGAAAAATTCACGAAAAATGGTGAAAAATTCACGAAAAATGTGCAATATCTCTTGCCGCACTGAGCTCGCACACTTATAGGTGTGAAAAATTGTCAAAAATTTGAAAAAATGGTTAATAATTGCCAAATATGTTAAAATTTTTGAAAAATTGTCAAAAATTTTTAAATATGGTTAAAAATTTTTAAATATGGTCAAAAATTGTCAAAAATTTGGAAAAATGATCAAAAATTGTCAAAAATTTGGAAAAATGATCAAAAATTGTCAAAAACTATCAAAATTTTGAAAAAATGTTTAATAATTGTCAAATATTTTCAAAAATTGTCAAAAATGGTCAATAATTGTCAAAGACGGTCAATAATTGTCAAAATTCGTCAAAAACTGTCAAAATTTTGAAAAAATGGTTAATAATTGGCAAATATTTTCAAAAATTGTCAAAAATGGTCAATAATTGTCAAAAATTGTCAAAATTTTTGAAAAATGGTCAATAATTATTGAAATTTGAAAAAATTGTCAAAATTTTGAAAAAATGGTCAATAATTGCCAAATATGTTAAAATTTTTTGAAAATTGTCAAAAATGGTCAATAACTGTCAAAAATGGTCAAAAATTGTCAAAATTTTTCAAAAATGGTGAAAAATTCATGAAAAATGTGCAATGTCTCTTGCCGCACTGAGCTCGCACACTTATAGGTGTAAAAAATTGTCAAAAATTTGAAAAAATGGTTAATAATTGCCAAATATGTTAAAATTTTTGAAACATTGTCAAAAATTTTTAAATATGGTTAAATATTTTTAAATATGGTCAAAAATTGTCAAAAATTTGGAAAAATTGTCAAAAATTTGGAAAAATGATCAAAAATTCACTTTCGGTAAAGTTTACGTTCAGATATTATCATTATTATTATTATCGAGGTGCTTTTTTGATAAGTCGACCTTCCTCTGTGTTCATACTGGTTTCTTTCTCTTTATCTCGCTCTAGTACCAAGCAGTTCCTTTGGACTTTCAGGATTATCATTATGACCAACTTTCCAATAAAAAATATTATGCCTAAATAACTGGAAATCCTTGTCAAACTCCTGTTTTTATTCCAAAGGAATCTGGAAATTCCCCCACAAATTTCACTCCCGAAAATGAGGAGGAAAGAGTACGACATTTTCCTGGGAGTAGCCCAAATAGGGGAGATAAGTACTACAATGGCTTAGCATATTTCTAGTAACGAAAGATTAAAATGAGCTATCTACTTGGGATATAGTTCGTAGATATCCAGTAAAAGATTTAAGAGAATTAAATGTTTTGGAAATATTTTTCAAAAACAGAGACCGTTCAACTAAGAAGAAACAACTACTTCCCGTGACTAGGTGTGAAAAACTGTCAAAAATTTGAAAAAATGGTTAATAATTGCCAAATATGTTAAAATTTTTGAAAAATTGTCAAAAATTTTTAAGTATGGTTAAAAATTTTTAAATATGGTCAAAAATTGTCAAAAATTTGGAAAAATTATCAAAAATTTTCAAAAACTATCAAAATTTTGAAAAATTGGTTAATAATTGTCAAATATTTTCAAAAATTGTCAAAAATGGTCAATAATTGTCAAAATTCGTCAAAAACTGTCAATAATTGTTAAAATTTTGGAAAAAATTTTAAATATGGTCAAAAATTGACAAGAATTTAGAAAAATCGTCAAAAATTGTCAAAAACTGTCAAAATTTTGAAAAAATGGTTAATAATTGCCAAATATTTTCAAAAATTGTCAAAAATTTGGAAAAATGGTTAATAATTGTCAAAAATTGTCAACATTTTTGAAAAATGGTCAATGATTATTAAAATTTGAAAAAATTGTCAAAATTTCGAAAAAATGGTCAATAATTGCCAAATATGTTAAAATTTTTGAAAAATGGTCAATAATTTTCAAAATTCGTCAAAAATGGTCAAAAATTGTCAAAATTTTTGAAAAATGGTGAAAAATTCACGAAAAATGTGCAATGTCTCTTGCCGCACTGAGCTCGCACACTTATAGGTGTGAAAAATTGTCAAAAATTTGAAAAAATGGTTAATAATTGCCAAATATGTTAAAATTTTTGAAAAATTGTCAAAAATTTTTAAATATGGTTAAATATTTTTAAATATGGTCAAAAATTGTCAAAAATTTGGAAAAATTGTCAAAAATTTGGAAAAATGATCAAAAATTCACTTTCGGTAAAGTTTACGTTCAGATATTATCATTATTATTATTATCGAGGTGCTTTTTTGATAAGTCGACCTTCCTCTGTGTTCATACTGGTTTCTTTCTCTTTATCTCGCTCTAGTACCAAGCAGTTCCTTTGGACTTTCAGGATTATCATTATGACCAACTTTCCAATAAAAAATATTATGCCTAAATAACTGGAAATCCTTGTCAAACTCCTGTTTTTATTCCAAAAGAATCTAGAAATTCCCCCACAAATTTCACTCCCGAAAATGAGGAGGAAAGAGTACGACATTTTCATGGGAGTAGCCCAAATAGGGGAGATAAGTACTACAATGGCTTAGCATATTTCTAGTAACGAAAGATTAAAATGAGCTATGAACACCTTTTCACCTTTCAAGGCACCGGGAGCAGATGGGATTTTCCCAGCATTGCTTCAGCAAGGACAAGACGAAATTCTACCACATTTGGTTAGAATTAGTCGAGACAGCTTAACTGCACCAGAAGCACGGAGAAGGGCAATAGTAACCTTCATTCCAAAAGCTGGAAAAGGGACACAACAAACCCCAAATTTTTCAGACCAATTAGTCTAATATCGTTTGTGCTCAAAACGATGGAAAAAGTTATTAGAATGGAAATCCTAGAGAGACTACCTCTCCTCCCGCATCAGCATGCTTACCGAGCAGACAGATCTACGGAGACTGCACCGAGGTGTTCTGGACAACGAAGAAACCGAAGTATAAGCAATGTAGAAGATGCTTTTGACAATACTCCTTATGAGGCATTAAATAGAAGAGGTGTAGATAGCACAACATCCAAATGGATGTCGAAACTGCTCACCACTAGAGTAGCAGAGAGGAGGAAGAGCAAAGACATTGTCTTCGTCTGTACAACCAGAGGATGTCCACAGGGAGGAGTAGCATCTCCATTAATGTGGAGCTTAACGGTTGTTTGACTGACCTAGGAATATCCTACCAAAACTGCATTAAGAGTTTTAACAGGGATCCTAACGAGACATTGTCACCTAAAAAAGCTCAATATAGAGGAGGAAGAAAATATAGATTCTGTGGCATGAAAGGAGAAATCGCAATTCAGAACAACACCTAGGAGATTACTGGATAGAAGTTAAAGCTTGCAGATATCCTAAAATTCCTCCGGGAAATAGGACTAAAGGAGCTACTAGTATCTGAGACTTTCCTCAGGAATTAAGTAGAAGTAAGGGGGCACAATAGATCTTTTAGGTTTCAGTGAATGTCACCCCATTAATGCTTGATTTCTGAAGACTTGTTGTGGGTTTAAATATGAGCCACGCAAAATTATACATAGTGTCTCACACGAAAAGAATGGGTATAAAATGGGACACTCAGCTGAAGACATGGTAAAAAGATAAAAGATAAAAAGTTGAAAACATATCGAAGTAACAACAATATAAATTAACCAAAAAAGATTTTGTTGTTACTTTTACCAGAAAGACTACTGCGATACGCGTTTTCGAATAGCTCGCGATAACCTACTTCGTCGACAAAAGAAAACAAACAAAACTCCGATGACAGACGAGAATAGACCTCGATAGTGTGTCAGTTACATCTTGATTGTGTGGGTTTTAAACGTATATAATTCAAGATAATCATCAAATATGCTTTGTTATATGGAGTTCTTTAAAAAAATTAATGATAAGATATATTTATTACGAAATTTCATACGAGATATAAAGAATATTCAATGACATTGGAGAATTCTTCCGTTTTCTTTACTTTTTTTGAGATCTTCTACAAAGATGTTTTTCGACACCTAAAGTTTGTTCAAAATTGATTGCAGAAGCCAAAACATGTTCATGTCATACTTGTCGACTTCAATAAAAATCAAATTACAGTAATTTTGAATATGCCGCCAAAAACTGTAAAGTTACAGGAATCTTCTTTTTCTGCTGTTAGCGAAGATCACAACCCATGTCAAAGCTACTGCTCAGGCTCTCAAGGTGGCGCCACCCGTACAATTAATTCGCCACGGGTCAGATGCCTATCTATAAGTAGGTGATCTGTGGTCGACTTTTCCTTTGATGGGAAAGTGCCGATATAATATGGAGGAATCTTATGCAAAATTTTTGCTGGTGTTTCGTCTCTTTTATGGCGTGCAGATTTTCACCTACGTACCCAAAAGAAAGAACTTATCGAATTGAAATAATCCAACTACACATTATGTTCATTCGTTAATAAAATTCATTTCATCATAATGATCAGTTGCAAAGTTTCCTCTACTATAACGAGGTTACTATTTCTGTTTAAAGCGAAAACAATTAAATAAAATCTTTCAATAATAATCAACTATAGTGGCTCACGTGTACTTAACTTAATATCTATGTTGGATCTGTTCGCGGTGAAATTCAATCTTGTGAAATCTTTTACAGCATGTCTCAAAGTACCTTTTATGGATCTCGATTTTGGATGAATTAAAGGAGTCCAATTAATCAAAATCTACTTGGGAAGTAGTTCGTAGATATCCAGTAAAAGATTTAAGAGAATTACATTTTTTGGAAATATTTTTCAAAATCAGAGTCCGTTCAACTAAGAAGAAACAACTACTTCCCGGGCATTATGCCCCGTCAAACATTGAATGGTTGGTTAAATCTTGTTGGTCATACCGACCATGTTCGACTTAGAACTGTAATTCAATGTCTGTCGGGGCATACAGCACGGGAAGTAGTTGTTTCTTCTTAGTTGAACGGTCATTGTTTTTGAAAAATATTGAAGCTTGCTTCTTATTGCACGACATAGGACTTTTGGGAAGTCTAGTGAACTCGTGAAACGTGTGATGTTACGAAAAAACGTTCATCACGCGATAACTCATTCAAGCGACTGTGCGCACTGAGCTCGCAAATTTGAAAAAATTTGAAAAAATGGTTAATAATTGCCAAATATGTTTAAATTTTTGAAAAATTGTCAAAAAATTTTATATATGGTTAAAATTTTTCAAATATGGTCAAAAATTGTCAAAAATTTGGAAAAATGATCAAAAATTGTCAAAAACTATCAAAATTTTGAAAAAATGGTTAATAATTGTCAAATATTTTCAAAAATTGTCAATAATTGTCAAAGACGGTCAACATTTTTGAAAAATGGTCAATAATTATTAAAATTTGAAACAATTTTAAAAATTTTGAAAAAATGATCAATAATTGCCAAATATGTAAAAATTTTTGAAAAATTGTCAAAAATAGTCAATAATTGTCAAAATTCGTCAAAAATGGTCAAAAATTGTCAAAATTTTTGAAAAATGGTGAAAAATTCACGAAAAATGTGCAATGTCTCTTGCCGCACTGAGCTCGCACACTTATAGGTGTGAAAAATTGTCAAAAATTTTAAAAAATGGTTAATAATTGCCAAATATGTTAAAATTTTTGAAAAATTGTCAAAAATTTTTAAATATGGTTAAAAATTTTTAAATATGGTCAAAAATTGTCAAAAATTTGGAAAAATGATCAAAAACTGTCAAAAACTATCAAAATTTTGAAAAAATGGTTAAAAATTGTCAAAAATGGTCAATAATTGTCAAAGACGGTCAATAATTGTTAAAATTTTGGAAAATTTTTTAAATATGGTCAAAAATTGACAAGAATTTGGAAAAATCGTAAAAGACTGTCAAAATTTTGAAAAAATGGTTAATAATTGCCAAATATTTTCAAAAATTGTCAAAAATTTGGAAAAATGGTCAATAATTGTCAAAAATTGTCAAAATTTTTGAAAAATGATCAATAATTATTAAAATTTGAAAAAGTTGTCAAAATTTTGAAAAAATGGTCAATAATTGCCAAATATGTTAAAATTTTTGAAAAATTGTCAAAAATGGTCAATAATTGTCAAAATTCGTCAAAAATGGTCAAAAATTGTCAAAATTTTTGAAAAATGGTGAAAAATTCACGAAAAATGGTCATTCTATTGTGCATAAGAAGCAAGCTTCTGTCAGCTCACCTTTTTTTTGGAAAACTTTGTTGTAAAGCGTTAGAATAATATATTTATTCTTCGATATCTACAATTTTACAGGAAACTGTAATAATACTTTAATTTTTTCCGTCTACCACAAATCTAATAAAGTATATCAGATGTCCTTGAACCCGTAGTCGTTGAAGATGTAAGAAGAATCTAAGATTTTTTTTCTTTTCTATTCGAAAGAATACGTATTGTCATTGTTAGTATTCTTCTTTTTTTTTAAAGAAACTATTCATCTTAACGTCACGGATCTACTATTCAAGAGAGCTCGGTCTGGGGATACGGTCGAGGAAGTTTTATAATATCTTTCAACAGTTCGGTAAATTTAAGTTGTTTATTGGTAATATCAGAAAATCTCGCATCTAAGTACTATTTGAGGTTAGAAAACCACGAGAGATGTAAACAAAGACACGTTAATGTAGAAAATACAGTACAGAACATGTTTTTTTTTAATCTGACCAATTCATTTTAAGACCAAGGACTTATCCTATATTGTATAAGGAAACAACTATTTTTTATGATTTTTTAAAAATTTTTATTTATTTTTTTAAAATTTTTATTTATTTATTCACGGGCAAGCCTAATTCACATAAAAATTACATTGTTTAAAATTACAGTGTTAAAAGTTACAATGTTATAAATTACAGTGTTAAAAAATGCTCTAAAAACAAAAACAAAGAAAAAAAAACAAGTAAAATTAAAACTACAACATCAATTAGGGCTTCACACAAGTGCGAGATTTTTCTCGTCTCATCTCGTTCTCGACTCGAAAAAGCGAGACGAGACTAGGGTTTCACATGAGAGCAAGGTTTTTCTCGTCTAGTCTCGCTCTCGTCTCGAAAAACCAAGACGGGACGAGACATTTTTGAAAATATTATGGGCGATACCGAGACCACATACAGCGCAACCCAAGAGTCTTGTTTTTGGTCTAGTTAAATTTTTTAAGAAGTTTTTATTAGAAAAATTAGAAACGGAATGGTTAAGGTTTCATTAATATGATAAGCCTTTGAATTAAATCTTGTAGAAGCTCTTGGGATAGATAAAAAAAATTCTGATAATCTGCTCAACGACCACATAAAAATCAATATTTCCCCCTTATTAAACCTATATAGAAGATAAGTCAGGAGTAATTGTTGTGAATGAATTTCCAGGTTAACTTGTTCTATAATTTTGTTAATACGAGAACGAGACGAGACAACTGGTAACGAGACGAGACTTGAACGGAACTCAATTTCTTCGGAATTAACGAGATCGGGACAAGATTTTTTATACTCTCGCCCACTCCCGTCTCGTGTAAAGCCCTAACATCAATCGACAATCAAAAATTTTAAAAATATCAAAGTTTAAGCTCTATAAGATGTTTTTTAAATTTAAAAGTTGACACATTAAAAATTAAAAATTGAAATTTAAACTCAGTAAACTCAGATAAAAGAAGGAATAGAATTTCTTTTTTTTTATATAACTCTAAAATTATCCATTTTAAAGATACCAAAAAATCTCTTTACGTCCCTCTCAACATCTTCTTTCGTTTATAGTTTTGCCCCCCATATCCGAAATATATTTATTTTCCAAAACTTTCGCAATCAAGATCTATTTAAAAAAAATGTAAAGTCATCAAGTTGTAAACTTTGTTCGCGTCATTTATATAACAAATTAATCAATTATATTATTTGATATTTTGCAACAAATGAATTAATATTAATTAGATTTTGTAATGTCGATTACATTTTAAACCACTTTGTTTCGTAACAATTTTTTTTGTATTGAACCTGTTTAAATATAATAGAGCAACAAAAATAATGTTAACTTTGTTTTTATTGCTTTATATATATACAGGGTGATTTAGATAAAATGTAATAAATTGCTTTTTATATTGTTGCCAGCACCGAAATTTCAAAATTTCTTATTATACACCATAGAGACTACACCAGGAAATCGAACTCCATGTATTCCAATTTCTGGGCATCGAAGAGGGCGCCACTTAATATAGAGGTTACGTTTGTTGCTAATTATTTGGATTGTCGTTGCTTGGATGGCGTTTGTTTCATATTTATCTAGTTCGTAGTGTGCAAAGGAATTCCTGATGATGACTGCTGTCCCGCCATGGGCCGTTCCATCTGGGTGAGTGGTGAGATATATTGAGTAGTATGGGATTGAGAAAGTAGTTCGCTCAGAGAAGTGAGTCTCCGAAACTAGTAGTAAATCAATTTTGTAAAGGTCCAAAAAAGTAATTACTTCTTGCTTGTGATTAGCAAGACCGTTGGCGTTCCAGGTTGCAATTCTCAGGATTCTAATAGCCATTAATTATTTAATTTGTTGATAACAGACGAAAGCAGGTTTAAAATCATGCTGTTTTGATTCATCAGCTCAGAGAATATGTTTTTGAACTCTTCAAGGAATCTTGACAGTTGTTCACCCAGCTGTGTTGTTGGTCGGACCTGTGTGTTTAGGTTGTTGTTTTGTGTTATTTGTGCATAGGTTATGGGTTATTTGTGTTTGTCGTTGGTGGAGCTCCTTGGACAGGGGGGTTGGTTTGGATTGATTGCTTGCTGCTGGTTGTTGTTGGGTTGGGTTCTTGGATTTCTTTTTGAAGCTTGCTTCTTATTGCACGACATAGGACTTTTGAGAAGGCTGGTGAACTCGTAAAACGTGTGATGTTACGAAAAAGCGTTCGTCACGCGATAACTCATTCAAGCGACTGTGCGCAAGTTCTCTTGCCGCACTGAGCTCGCACACCTATAGGTGTGAAAAATTGTCAAAATTTTGAAAAAATGGTTAATAATTGCCAAATATGTTAAAATTTTTGAAAAATTGTCAAAAAATTTTAAATATCGTCAAAAATTTGGAAAAATGATCAAAAATTGTCAAAATCTGTCAAAATTTTGAAAAAATGGTTAATAATTGCCAAATATTTTCAAAAATTGTCAAAAATGGTCAATAATTGTCAAAGACGGTCAATAATTGTCAAAGACGGTCATTAATTGTCAAAACGAATCAAAATTCGTCAAAAATGGTCCAAAAGGATCAATAATTGTTAAAATTTTGAAAAACGGTGAAAAATTGTCAAAGTTTTTAAAAAATGGTCAAAAATTGTCAAAAATTTTTAAATATGGTCAAATATTGGCAAGAATTTGGAAAAATCGTCAAAAACTGTCAACATTTTGAAAAAATGGTTAATAATTGCCAAATATTTTCAAAAATTGTCAAAAATTTGGAAAAATGGTTAATAATTGTCAATAATTGCCAAAAATGATCAATAATTATAAAAAACTGTCTAAAATGGTCAATAATTATTAAAAACGGTCAATAATTGTTAAAATTTTGGAAAATGGTCAAAAATTGTAAAAATGGTCAATAATTATAAAAAAACTGTCAAAAATGGTCAATAATTGTCAAAAATGGTCAATAATTGCCAGAACCTGTCAAAAATGCTCAAAAATTGTCAAAAACTGTCATAAATGGATAATAATTGCTAAATATGTTGGAATTTTTGAAAAATTGTCCAAAATTTTGAAATATGGTTAAAAATTTGGAAAAATGGTCAATAATTGTCAGAAACTGTCAAAATTTTGAAAAAATCGTTAATAATTGCAAAAAAATGGTCAAAAATTTGGGAAAATGGTCAATAATTTTCAAAAATTGTCCAAAACTGTCAAAAATGGTCAATATTTGTAAAAATTTTGAAAAAATGGTCAATAATTGTCAAAAATTATGAAAAATAGTTAAAATTTTTGAAAAATTATCAAAAATGGACAATAATTGTCAAATACGGTCAATAATTGTCAAAACCAATTAAAAATCGTCATAATTATAAAAAACTGTCAAAAATGGTAAATAATTATAAAAAAACTGTCAAAAATGGTCAATAATTGTCAAAAATGGTCAACAATTGCCAGAACCTGTCAAAATGCTCAAAAATTGTCAAAAACTGTCAAAAATGGATAATAATTGCTAAGTATGTTGGAATTTTTGAAAAATTGTCAAAAATTGTGAAATATGGTCAAAAATTTGGAAAAATTGTCAATAATTGTCAAAAACTGTCAAAATTTTGAAAAAATCGTTGTTGAAATTGGGAAAAATGGTCTAAAATAGTCAACATTTTTTAAAAATTGTCAAAATAATAATTGTCAAAAATAATCAAAATTTTGAAAAAATGGTCAATAATTGCCAAATATGTTAAAATTTTTGAAAAATTGTCAAAAATGGTCAATAATTGTCAAAGACGGTCAATAATTGTCAAAATTCGTCAAAAATTGTCAAAATTTTTGAAAACTGGTGAAAAATTCACAAAAAATGGTCATTCTATTGTGCATAAGAAGCAAGCTTCTGTCATAAACACTGCACCCTTTGTAGTTTACCGGGTGTTCACCACGGCATAAGGCACACCTTGCTGGTGTATTTTCTGGTTTACGGCATATTTTCGTGTCGTGTCTGCACTACCTACCACTGTTGCAATAAATTTTAACAATTTATTATAAATTTTTAACAATTTCAATTTTCTAGTTTTTCTTATTCACAAATAGAATGTTTACTATTTACCTACTGTCAAATACAAAAAGTAAGGTTATTGTCGTGACAGTTTTAAAACGGTGCAAGATCTACAATGCGCCATGCCACGGTGAAAAAACAAACTGCTCAGATAGACGATTTTGAGGACAGATTTTGTCAATTTTCCCGTAGAAATTCGATCTCCATGTTATACACCATGACTAATTATTTTTTTGGTGATCGAACTTCGCAGTATATTTTTTGTTTTGAAGATTTCGTTATATCTAGGAAATGATATCACCGTCTAATTGATCAATGTTATTAAATAAAATTCCATGACAAGTACCAAGGCATTTTATTAATTTTAATTGCATAAGTTTAAATTGTTTTGTTGATAAGCATATTTTTAACACATGTGCTAGAATCGCTGACCCATCGAAATTTTTTTTTTATTATTCAATGTTTTCCTCTATCTTACAGTTACACACAAAATGTAAAATTATAATGCGAACACCAAGATCCATATTATTTATTATTTATTTCAAAATTTAATAAACCACCCTATATATTTTATCAAGGGGGTCTACATAATAACGTTTTAAAATAAAAATATTTAACAAAATTTTGTTTTATTTTTAATTGTTTTCATTAAAAATAAAGAACAACCACGACCAATCGACCTGTAATTTAAATTTTTGTGCACGTACAATTGAATTAAAAAGTTTTTTCTTTAATTTTACAAAATAACTTTACTAATAATTTTATTAAAAAATTCTCCTGAATCCGATTCTGCGTTCGTATTGTTCTCGACAAAATCGTGAAAAAAAATTAGCAGCAGCACTGGTTGCCCGGTTGCGACTGCTTTTGCGAAACTCGCATTTTACCTTGAATAGAAAATCGAAAGCCGTTCTTTGAAATCGCGCCGGCCATGCCATGTCATTTAAAACTAATAAAAACAAATGAAAAAAAAAAAAAGGAAAACAAGGTTGCCACTTTTAACAAAAAATACAGCACCTTGGAACCATCTAAATATACAATTAAATGCAAAAGCGTACAATATTGGTAAATGTTTCTAATGACTTTTTAATAAAAAAATTTGCAATCGACCTACGATCAATTTATGTAAAACTTACACCGATATAATTTGCAGTATATCCAAATAATAAATTTCACTCTAATAACGTTTTAAAAATTTTCACTCTCGTTTTTGGAAATTCGTTGATTTTTATGTTCACCGTGTATCGATTTTTTTTTTCGCGATCTTTTGTTTATAGCGCCTACATTTCAGCAGGTGACGGCGGACGCTGAGTATGACGACCGCGCGTGGTCCGGCTAAGACTGATTTGAAATGTGAACAATGCAACTGAGTAAAGAGTGAAACGAAACGAAACGAAACGAAACAAGAGAGGTTTTCTCTTGCTATGAGTATGTTGTGTGCTTAGTTAGTACTGCTTAGCTTAGTCGCTTGAAGGATGGGTACACCTATATATAAGCTGGCGCTTATTATACATATTCGCTAATAAATTATTGGATCTAATGTAAATTCGCATTAAGATATTCCCATTTTATTTTTTATCGTTTTCAGTAGCGATAAAATGAAAATAACCACCAGGCAATGCCAATTCATATGACGCGATGAGATAATTTTTTTTTTCCTACAGTCGCGCGTAAAATGACTAATTACTATATTATTCAAATGAAATCGTAAAGTCGACAAATGCCGAGGACTGTTACTTTACGCTTTAGGGCAAAAAAGGAATCTTTTTCGCTCGCTTATTTAATCAAATTTTGGGTGGGATTAGCCATGACGACGATAAACAAGATAAACAAATAATACTATACTACCTACATTAACAACCATTTTAAACGGCTTTATTAATTTCTCACAACATTATAATAGTAATTATGCGCCAAGGTAGAAAAGTGAGTTATTATTGTCCAGGTCCATTAAAGACCGAGAAGCGAAGCTTAGAGGTCTTTAATGGATCCGAGACATTAATACACTTTTCTACCGTGGCTCAATATAGCATTTTTTTCACTACTGGTATTTTATTTTTTTAATATTAGTTTTTAAAACTAATAAAAATTTTCTTAAAAATCAAATCATTAATGCTTCTGTCAAATGTAAAACACAAACGTCAGTTTATAATATTTTCATATTATGAGGGCCGTTCGGCAATGCTACTCCATTGACTCCGAACAATCCTCCCTTCTTTAAACCGTTCGGTTATTACAGAACGAGTAAAAGGAGCAGTCTTTAAATCGTTCGTTTACTGTGGAGTGGTGTGAAAAGAGTTTGTACCACCTCGGCGAGGTGGGGTTTTATCAGTGAATATGCTCATTTCGATTACCAGCCAAAAAATAAAATTCATACGCATTTTAGGTTACATAGTTTACAATTGTGAAGTAATAATTATTCATATTTTATAAAAATACTAAAATATAACCACAAAAATATTACACCGAATGACATTTGTTTGAATTTGACGTTTGATAGATGTCCCTCGTATGACAGTTTGAGAGTTCGATAACCAATGATCCTTTTAGTCTACGAGAAATCTACTTCAGCTCCACTCCTATCATTCTCCATTTTGGAGTTAATTGCAGAACGACGCTTTTTTGTATTTGCATGAGTTAACCTCACATTCTGTCAAATGGATTGAGATTTAGTTATAATCAAGTAGGCTCTGTATTTTTCTACCTTGGTTAATAATGAACAACTTTACTACCTCAACAAAAGTCAATAAAGTTAGGTTTAGAGGCTAGTAGTGAAAAATAATTTTGATAACAATTTAAAGGAAATTAAAAGGTGAATTTCAAAAGTAATTGTTATTGTTGATATCTCGAGCACGTCTCTACCTAGAGCGACGGCGAATCAAATGGGAGGAAGGTACAAGCGCTCCGCAGATTCTGACAAGTCTGAACCATTCAGTAGATCTTTTTAACGCCATAAAGAGAAAGCATTCAAATACTCACATTGAAATAGGTACTTAAATAGATAATAAACCAGAAAAACACAAAAAGGTTATTACACGTTTTTTATATCATTTGTGAATTTAATTTTTAATCTTCAGTAATGGAAGAAATTTCTTCTGAATCAAAAATTGCAATATATAATTGTAACAATTGTACTTTCATATTTAACATTAATAAATAATATGACAACTAAAATGTCAGAGTACTATCTTAAATCATATTCCACTCCTATTATAATTTAAAAGATAATATAAAAAACTGTTTTAATTATTAAAATGGCGAATGTAGAAAAAAATTATGTGTTTTTCGAGCGTAAAGTAAAATTCTTTCTCAAGTGGCAATCTCTTACTTTTCGCTCTAAATACTATTTTGTTATCCAGATTCATAAAATGTTAATTACTGTAAAACGTATTTAGAAAATAAAATGCTAGAAGATATTTTTTTATAAAACCGCCAGGATATACCAGTGTGCACTTGCGTCTAACGCCACCGTTTAATTTTCTAGCCCACATGCACGCATGCGCATTTCATGATCAGTTTGCCTTCTAATTTATCGAGAAGGGCAGAGAAAATCATTAGTGATGAGCGATATCGTGATTTTTAATCACGTTGTGAAATGATATCGTGATTTTCGAATATCAGTTATTTTAAAACGTGACGTGATCATGACATTTTTGATATTCGGTTTTGAATATACGATGGGAAAAATTGCATCCATTTTCATTTCGTAAGATTATCTATTTGCTATTTGCACAGTCTCTTTATAATCCTATGATAATTAATAAAACAAAATTCGATCTTGTTGACAAATTTTAGTCAAATGAGAGCGATGAAGGAAATCAGAATACTGTCTTTTTCCACCTCCTCATAAAAGTGTTTTTCACCGAAAAAACGTTAAAATTAGGAAAATTTTTAATATTTTCATTTGAAAATTTTTTTCATGGTTTGTGACTGTGAAAGCTCCCTTCTACCAAATTTTCATCAAAATCGAACAATTTTTGACAAAACGAAAAATGCGGTTTTTGCGTTTTTCGAGCTAATTTTGAGGATATGTGCAAAAGTCACTGATGAAAAAGTTGTAGATTTTTCCAAGATCTACAACTTTTATATTTAACTTTTTTTCTAGGAACTCAACTTTGGCCAGAAATCTCAATATCTTTTTCCACGTCCCAAAAAAGTGTTTTTTTTACCGAAAAAACATTAAAATTCGAAAAAATTTCAATATTTTCATTCGAAAATTTTTTTCATGGTTTGTGACTGTGAAAGATACCTTCTACCAAACTTTCATATACTCTAAGATTCGAGCTAATTTTTAGATTATGTGAAAAAGTCACTAATGAAAAAAGTTGTAGATTTTTCCAAGATCTACAACTTTTATATTCAACTTTTTTTTCTAGGAACTTTGGCCGGAAATCGCAATAATGTCTTTTTCCACCACCCCCCCCCCCCAAAAAGTGTTTTTTACCGAAAAAACGTCAAAATTAGGAAGATTTTCATTATTTTCATTTAAAAATTATTTTCATGGTTTGTAACTATGCACCTTCTACCAAATTTTCATCAAAATTGAACAATTTTTGACGAAATTTAAATTTAAAAAAAAAAATGCATTTTTTTGCGTTTTTCAAGCTAATTTTGAGGTTGTGTGAAAAAGTCAATAAGGAACAAATTGTAGATTTTTCCAAGATCTACAACTTCTATGTTCACTTTTTTTTCTAGCAACTCAACTTTGGCCGGAAATCGCAATAATATCTTTTTCCACACCCCAAAAAAGTGTTTTTTTACCGAAAAAACATTAGAATTCGAAAAAATTTCAATATTTTCATTTGAAATTTTTTTTCATGGTTTGTACCAAATTTCCATCAAAATCAAACAATTTTTGACGAAATTAAAAATAAAAAAACGAAAAATGCAGTTTTTTGCGTTTTTCGAGCTAATTCTGAGGTTATGTGAAAAAGTCACTAATGAAAAAGTTGTAGATTTTCTCAAGATCTACAACTTTTATAATCAACTTTTTGTTCTAGGAACTCAACTTTGGCCGGAAATCGCAATATTATTTTTTTCCACACCCCAAAAGTGTTTTTTTACCGAAAAAAAATTAAAATTCGAAAAAATTTCAATATTTTCATTTGAAATTTTTTTTCATGGTTTGTACCAAATTTCCATCAAAATCAAACAATTTTTGACGAAATTAAAAATAAAAAAACGAAAAATGCAGTTTTTTGCGTTTTTCGAGCTAATTCTGAGGTTATGTGAAAAAGTCACTAATGAAAAAGTTGTAGATTTTCTCAAGATCTACAACTTTTATAATCAACTTTTTGTTCTAGGAACTCAACTTTGGCCAGAAATCGCAATAATGTCTTTTTCCACCCACCAAAAAAAGTGTTTTTTACCGAAAAAACGTTATAACTCGAAAAATTTCCAATATTTCAATTCAAAATTTTTTTTCAAGGTTTGTGACTATCAAAGCTACTTTCTACTAAATTTTCATCAAAATCGAACATTTTTTAAAGAAACCAAAAATAAAAAACGAAAAATGCAGTTTTTTGCGTTTTTCGAGCTAATTTTGAGGTTATGTGAAAAAGTCACTAATGAAAAAGTTGTAGGTTTTACCAAGATCTACAACTTTTTTTTCCAGGAACTTTGGCCGGAAATCGCAGTAATGTCTTTTATCAGCCCCCCCCACAAAAAGTGTTTTTTACCGAAAAAACTTCAGAACTCGAAAAATTTCCAATATTTTAAGATGAAAATTTTTTACATAGTTTCTGACGAATTTTCGTCGAATGAGAGCGATGAAGAGGTCAATATTTTATTCGATTTCATTCATTCGATTAATTGTCGTTATCGCTGGCTATGATGACGTCACGCTTTAGATTGGCTTATAGGAACTGTGCCTGACTGTGATTTGTTCGTATCAGTGAAAAAGTAACAGTTCGTGAAATATCTCCCATCACTAAAAATCATTGAAAAAGCTATTATAGAAGGGACAGGGTGAATGGAATGGTTATTTTTCCTTCCCCTTCTTCAAAAATTAACCAAGAAAATTATGAAATTTATCATAAACAATATCAGTTCCTAATTGTTCTAACCTAAAAATTCAAAATGACAAGACAAGGCAAACTGATCACGAAATGCGCATGCGGGCTACAAAGTTAAACGGTGGCACTAGACGCAAGTCCAGTGGCCATCACTTCTCACGTTATTATACAGGATGTCCTTTCACTTTAAAAGCGAATAACATTTATTGTATATATTTAAATACGATTTAACCTCTCGTTATTTTTATTTAAAACACTAACAGCCTTGGTACTTTCTTCGGCGAGTTTTAAAAGTACTTGTTACATGCATGAACTATGGTCTTTAAAATAAATTCATTTAGTAGGCGTAAATGCTACCATACGAGTTATATAAGTTAGGCGAGGGCAAATTATATTTACTTTTATTATTGTGCAAGTAAATGTTACAATTGCAAGTACTTAATTCATTGTACTTGTTACTTTCTATAATATATTTTTTTTTAGCGTACAGGGTTTTTAAAAAATTAGAAAAATAAATAAAAATTTTAATTCTCAGTTGTACGTAAGTAGTTAAATATTTCTAGCTAAGTCAATTTTGCACTTTTAATTGGTGAGATGTTAGCAAAGCATGTACAGAGCGATTACAATTATATAAGCAATTGGATGCTCAGTTTTTTTTAATAGAAATAATTGTGGTATTTCCTGAGTTGTGCGGTTTTTCCGTTTATTACTAAATATAGGAAAGATTGCGTTATTAAGTCATGATAAGTTCTAATTTTATAACAAGGTTTTCGCGATTTTGATAAAAGAAAATAAGAGTTTGTTGCTCAGATCAACGTATACTTTTTCAAGGTTAGCTCTTAAACTAAAATATTAAAAATGTCGCAACTACTTCTGACTGTATATTTTGTGAGTCTGAGATCAAGGTTGACAAGATTGCGAAACCTGTCAATGTAAAATTATCTGCTGATTTTTATCTACAATTTTTTTTTAAACTTTGTAAGTTTAAAGATTTTTATTGATTATAATGGTAATAATGTTAAAAAAGCAACAGTGTAACCAGTCTTGATACCATTTTAAATATCTCCATAAATTTATACAAGAAATGGGGTCTTGAAGATGCGCTGTCAAAAGTTGACAAACTTCTTCAGAATAACTCAAAACATATATATATATAGGTTATCGTCCCAGATCTCTCCGTCTCTCAAAGAAAAAGAAGGATGTAATTTTGTATGCGGTTTTATTTGTTAAAAATATTATTGAAAATGGTGGAGTTTTGTTTAGGAAGTGGGGAAAAGTGTGATATTTTGATTGGAAGGTAAAGACTATTTCACAATATTTCATTGACTCGGCATCTGGCCTTAAGCATTTAGTAATGGAAGTTTATAAATCCTTCATTGTACAGTAAATTTCGTTCTTCGGACTATATCCTTTTGCATTTGGTCAACACATTTGGTTTTATTAGCATCACTTCGTATTTTTCGTTTATGTTATTGATAATGTCTTTTACTGTGAATATTGGGGTTTTGGTCAAGTTACGTGTTTCTTTTGCTGCATCGGTTATACTATAACCTCGATGTTTCGATAATTCAAACACATTTTTCACAATTCGCTTCGCATCCGGCGATAAATGCACTTTTTTTTGTACAGGTCAGACAAAGTAAAACAAGCAATAAAAGCTATTTTTATATTTACCAGCCAAATATTTCAGTTGTAAAATAATCATACTATTAGGCATTATCTTGAAGAAAAGTGCGAGGGTCGTACGAGAGTAGTCCGCTCAATATATCTATCTTTATTCAAGCAGTGTCTGTTACTTTTTGTTCGCGCATATATCAAGTGCTAACTTACACTGGGCGAGTTATACCTCTATTTTTTTACTTTCTCTATGGTGTGGGCACAAATGAAGGCTAATTTATAAAAAAGTCCAAATAGGCCCATGCACTAATAATAATAATAATAATATTGTTCGCCACCGAAGTACTGGAAAATGATCCAACCGACAATATTTTTACATTGTTTACTGTGCGTAAAACGTTTCTAACGAGTAGTTGGCCTTATTCATTGCAATTTTAACCATTATTAACAATTGTTTTTTACGGTAGTTACACCCGATGATTATTATTGTTTTTTTCTTCTAACAAACTTTTCGAAGAAACTGTATCTACCATTTTGTTTGGAAAAAGATGGGAAATTCTTAATTGTTATTACTTATAAATAACCATAACAATAATAACCATCAATTATTCTTACAAAGTGGGATAGAGCCAAAAACATTATTTGTTCCAATGATAATGAATTTAAATGGTAAATAGAATACTGGAACTTCAAAATATTTTCGTTGTTTGTCTAGTTGTCGAATTTTTTAAAAGAGTATCAGATATAACAATTTTTGATAATGGCTGGAGCGTAGAAAATAAAGTTATCAATCGACTCCCAGAACTCTATATGTATTATTTATAATTTTAATTCAACTTCGAAAGTAGGTCTCCGCGAGTCATTTTGGATATGCTTGCGCCTTGTCAAAACGTCACATTAAATAATCTTTTTCAAGGTATTAATTATTGTTAATTTAAAATTTTGAAAAAATTATGGTGTATTTTGAACACTCATTGTCGTTAGAAAAAAGTCTTAAGTTACTTTTTCAACAAGTTAGGCAATTGTTAATTAACAAAATGTTCTCGAACTTCCTTTTTTATTGTAAACTACTTTAAATAATTGTCTTAAAAATATTTCGCGTCGTGGAGCCCTCCCTATAAAGTACATGCTCAACAAGATCACATTATAGAAGTTTAAAAAATTTCAATACTTTGTTTATGATAATTTTTTCAAGTTGACAATAAATGACTGATTTGCCATTTTTTGCTAACTTATATGACGTGATCTTGTATAGATATGACAGATGATAGTCTAATTCATGATATTAACGCATGTCAAATTTAGGATAAACCAATTGAAAAATTTAAATTAAAAAAAAATTGAGGGAGGTTGCGATATAAATAAGTTGTTGATTTTTAAATATTTTAACACAAAAAAATCAATTAATCAATTACATAAATCTAAATTATAAGTAAGAATATGGAATTAGTAATATGCAGAACATAAAATGTTAGAAACCCAGTCAGACTTTAAATTTTTTTGTCAGGAAAAAAAAATCAATTGACAAAAAATTTTTTGGTAGGATTAGTTCAAATTTCATGGTACGAAGAGTTAAAATTGTAGAGAGAGGAAGAAAAAACAAGGAGAGTAAATTTTATTTGATTCCGGAACAATTCATATTAAGATATTATAAAATTATAAATTCTCAGAAATTAATAATATTTTGGACATTTTTAAAATTAAAATAATAACTTTTGTGGACAATATAAAGTAATAATAATAATTATTATTATTATAATTAAACAAAAATAATTCTTCATGATAAATTTTAAGTAAATAATTTATAAATATATTTAAATACTATGTAATGTAATTATTTTATTGTATCATTTTAATTCAATATAAAAAAATCTTTCTGGACTATTTTATTTAAAAAAATTTTTTTTACCACAACCTGAGAAGGGTTAGTAGGTGGGGCACATAAAAAACTGTAATCTAAAAAAAATTAATATTAATTAAATAAAATTCAAGAACATTTTGTTAATTAACAGTTGCCTAACTTGTTGGAAAATTAACTTAAATTTTTTTTCCAACGGCAATGAATTTTTTGAAGTGTTCAGAATACACCATAATTTTTTCAAATTTTTAAATTAACAATTAATACCTTAAAAATGTGACCTGTTTGCTTTTGACAAAATGACTCGCAGATACCTACTTTAGGCTTTGAATTAAAATTATAAATAATAGAGATAGAGTTCTGGAAGTTTTTACTTTTTTATTGGAAATTTTCTCCTATTTAAGGATCTTTTTTCAAAATTCCTTACATATTAATAGTTTTTGAGTTATTAACAAAAATCGAAATGCTATCTTTTTTTATCTTAATTTGTTAATAACAATTGCAATTTTTTATGTGCTAATACATACTTTCGATACATTTTTCAAGACGTCATCCCGAATCGAATGAGCCATCGCTGATATTTTTAGGAGCTTTCTCAAGAATTAACACGTTTTTGAACTTGTTGACTAGCCTAACATATTCTGAAGTCTAAAATAGGTCCAAACTAAAATGTTTACAAAAAAATACAAAAAGGCAAATAAGTTTAAAAATAGACGTTTTATTCCGGTGCGTTCTATGTTTTGTAAAATATGACCCTCAAAAAAAGTTAGGGGATCAAAAGGGTGTTAACCCCCCCTAAAAATCCATAATAAACAAAAACAAATGAATGCTTCCAGTTTATTGCTTATCGTATACTAGTATCTCATATAAATTTTAATAAACACCGTTAAAAAAGTCAACAAAAATTTTATCACCCTGTAACTTTTTTTGGTCTAATCTAATCTAATTTTTGAGACACCCTGTATACCAAATGGGTACTACTAGACGTTAATAGTAGACAGTAAAATTATACATCTACCAACCTTGATATTTTCTAACGATTTAAAATTATTAGCAATATTTATATTTTAAAAATCGACTTATTACCGATAAGGTTGAAGGTGATATCGAAGACTTTCACTACCTGTTGTAGTTGACCAACAAGGATTTGCCATTTTTTTCAAGTACGTTTTCGCCCCTCTATTTTTGTAATAAAAGTGGAGGAAATAAACGAAAAAAATTGTTTAAAAATATATTTTAATATCATCAATGAGTGTAAAAGGTAGGTCAGAGTTTTGTAATTGTTAAGAAGTATTGATATTAGTGTTTTATTAATAGTCAATATCGACCTTGGAAAGTACGTGCAGGTGATTTATTACGAATATATATAATAAAATTATTTATATTTTAATTATAGCCGAGTCATCGTTTCAATTTACTATAATAATTTTTTTTATAAAATACCAGTTGATGATGGAGTCGAAGTGGCGAAACTTTCTTACGTTCATTTATTTTATTTAAAAAAATGTTCCACGCTGTATATTTCTCTATTTTCAAAATATATTGGCATTATTTTAATATATTTTATTTTGTATTACTACTGGCGACATCTATTCGTCGGTAGTCTAAAGTACGAACAAGATAAAGTAAACACCTGCAGTAAACGATATAGAAATCCGTAGATACGGCAATGTTCCGAACTATTAAAGGTAATACAATTTATAACAATTCCAATATTTGACGATATAAAAATAACCAAATTTACTTTTTATAGAGAGTATTTTGGATTTTATAATTCGTTTACCAATAGAATTCCATTATTAAATAAAATGATGAATAAATTATTTGATTTTGTAAAATCACCAGCGACATCTATACATTAGTAGTTCAACTTTGGAGACTATTAGAAAAATAAATTAATAGAAACCTGTAAGTATAATTCTTGAGGTCATATGAAAAAATTCAATTTTCGGCGAATCTGTCCTTGTTAGAGAAAGTTTAAGTAAAGAAAATTCAAAATTATTCAATTAGGAATCAATTTTTCGTGATTTCCATGAAAAATTTTCACAGCAACCGTAGAATAATGTTCATTCTAAAGTCTTTTAAGTTTAAATCACTGCACGCTAGATGTCACTAGTAATATATTATATATAGTTCAAGTTATAACGTTAAAATTAGTATTTTCCGACTCATTTATTATTAAAGAATCAGATCATCAAAATTCCATTAAAAAATCCGGTTTTTCCCTGCAAATTTTCCAATATATCAACAATAGAATAATATCGCGAAACATTTTCCAACTGGTACTCAAAATTTTATTGAATAAAAAATTGATAAACTCACCTTCTAAAACGTAAACTATGCTGCCGACGTCTCCTTCTTGGATAATTATACTGTTTGCTGGGTATTCCTCGGGATACATGCAATCGACTATTTCCCTGATTTGGGTCAATTCCAAATTTTTCATAAAATCATTGTCAAGGATTGCCGACTTGATAAGGTCTCGAGAACTGAAAAAGAATAAAAAAATATACATAAGCCCAATTTTCTTGGTTCTATAAAAATATTATACCAATTTTTAGTGTGTGATTTTGTTAAAAATCGAAAAAACAAAAAAAAAGGGGTCCGAATAAATTTAAGACCCCAGCAATTGTTGCTTTCTGGGACCAACTGGACAAGAGCATTTTGTACACCCAATCTTTGAGTATGTTTTGTTAGATACTCATCTACAGCTTGACTCTCTCAATTGTACTTCCGCTCATTTTAAAAGGCAGTAAATTGTCCCCAGATGTATGCTTTAAACCTTTTTGTATTTTCCGAGAAGCTTTTCCCGATATTTTCGGATATTTCATTTAAATAAATTGTTCATAAACGATTAATTATTACGTTTTTACCACCTGAGCCCAAATAGTCTTTACAATAAAAATTTTAAAACGGAAAACATAAATTTTTGACAGAATTAAATTCTGAAAATGCCTAATTGGTTCAAATACCGTACTAAATATCATCAAATGATGTATACGGTCTATTTGCAAATTATGTAAATAAATGTCAACCGCTTTCGTAAACATTTATATCTATCTACCTATAATGTACTTATAGGTGGTACTATCAATCGATTTAATAGTTAAATGTAGTGCTAGCAGCTCCCATGGTTAGGAATTTTAATGTTTGACAGGACAGCTGTATTTGAATGTTAAACTATTAATACTTGTTGTTGTTGTTGTTGTTTCGAGCAGTGTCGTATCTAGATTAATTTAATTTGCGAAAAGAAATAAATATCTACATTTTTTGTACTGGTTATGTTTTTTACAACAAAAATATAAATATAAATACCTACAAATTCTAACAAAGCTACAGAAATCCTTTATAGACGACCGTGACCAAATGTTTCTTATACATTTTCCAGTAAAATATATTTATTTATAGAATAATAAATATTAACAGATAAATATATCAACAGGTAGTTTTTATTTACTTTGGTAATAATAATGATTCCATCACAATAGCGACATTCAGGTCACGGTGATAGATTTATTCTAAACAACAGTTTAACATTGTATCATTCAGTTAACTGTAAAGGTACACAAATGTATTTACTTTGACCAGTCACTGATCAATCAACAAGTATATTAAAAATAGAAAATCTTTTATAATATACAGGGTGTTTCCAAAATAATCTAAAATATTGTTGTGGACGATTCGTCTTTCAATTTTAAGACGGAAAGTTCCTATAAACATGTGCGGTAAGTTTTGTCGTTAATGAGATACAAGGGGGGTTGACTTGACTGTAAGTGAAATTTATTTCGACAATAATTTTTCCTTAGCGACGCTACTGGTTTCCAAAACTAATGCGAAATAACATGTTTATTCTCAGTGTCAATTACTGTGTCAAAATTCTCATTATCTTTTTGAAATGCTGTTCTGAGGTACTGTCGCTCACCTATCCTAATCAAACACCCGGTACATTAAATTTAATTTATAACCTCGATTAGAGAGATATTAAAAAGAAAGCTCAATTTACAATTCGCATAACTCACATCTTTACTACCAATGATCGCTACTTATCTTGCAAAATCAAAACGTGTCTAGCAAAAAAAAAGTAAATTTATGACATGAATCTGACCGCTTTTTAATTTAAAAATCTCGATAATTATTTAATAACTTAACTATTAACGATCAAATAGCGTAAAAAATAATAATTCAAGGATAAACAGGTACAGGGACGGATTTATCTTTATCGACGTAAAATTGGAGTTCTATTTCGAAAACTTACCATAAGTATATATCAATCGGTCCTAAATATGTCACTATGTAAAGGAAACTTCAAAATAATAATTTCCCTACATCATTTAAAAGGGCTTAAGAATATAGTGGGACATTCTAAGCTAGAGAACACTACTACCTATAACAAAAAGGAGTAGACTGACAAAGAGCTTAGTACCATTAGACAAAGATAGACATGGTATATCGATGGGTCTAAAACTGCAAATGGTACTGAGAGAAAACAACGGGAGAGCTGTTGAGGGCAAGCAGATCCATAAAATGTCAGTCAGTCAGTCAGGAAGCACTGAAGGTAATTTTGACCTTAGAACCAGGTCACTAGAGTATCAAGGGTAATGAAAAAGCTGACAAATTTGTAAAAAGAGTGTCAGAGGATTCACCACAAAGAGTGTCAGAGGTTCACCAAAGGAAACCTTCACCTTATAAACAGGTCACTGGAATATCGAAGGCAATCAAAAAGCTGAGGAACTTGCAAAAGGAGTGTCAGAGGATTCACCAAAGGCAATATTGACCTTATAAGAAGGTCACCAGGGTATCGAGGGTAATGAAAAAGCTGACGAATTTGCAAAAAGACTGTCAGAGGATACACCAAAGGTAATCTTCACCTTATAACCAGAACACCAGGGTATTTTGCAAAAACAGTGTCAGAGGATTCACCAAAGGAAACCTTCACCTTATAACCAGGACACTGGGATATCGAAGGCAATTAAAAAGCTGACCAAAAAGAGTGTCAGAGGATTGACCAAAGGCAATCTTCACCTTATAACCAGGTCACCCGGGTATCTTGCAGAAAAAATTGTGTCAGAGGTTCACCAAAGGAAACCTTCACCTTATATCCAGGACACTTGGATATCGAAGGCAATCAAAAAGCTGACGAAATAGAGTGTCAGAGGATTCACCAAAGGAAAACTTCACCTTATAACCAGGACACTGGGATATCGAAGGCAATGAAAAAGCTAACGAATTTGCAAAAAGACTGCCAGAGAATACACCAAAGGCAATCTTCACCTTATAACCAGGTCACCAGGGTATCTTGCAAAAAGAGTGTCAGAGGTTCACCAAACGAAACCTTCACCTTATAACCAGGACACTGGGATATCGAAGGCAATCAAAAAGCTGACGAAAAAGTGTGTCAGAGGATTCACCAAAGGCAATCTTCACCTTATAACCAGGTCACCAGGGTATCTTGCAAAAAGAGTGTCAGAGGTTCACCAAAGGAAACCTTCACCTTATAAACAGGTCACTGGAATATCGAAGGCAATCAAAAAGATGAGGAACTTGCAAAAGGAGTGTCAGAGGATTCACCAAAGGCAATATTGACCTTATAAGAAGGTCACCAGGGTATCGAGGGTAATGAAAAAGCTAACGAATTTGCAAAAAGACTGTCAGAGGATACACCAAAGGTAATCTTCACCTTATAACCAGAACACCAGGGTATTTTGCAAAAACAGTGTCAGAGGATTCACCAAAGGAAACCTTCACCTTATAACCAGGACACTGGGATATCGAAGGCAATCAAAAAGCTGACCAAAAAGAGTGTCAGAGGATTCACCAAAGGCAATCTTCTCCTTATAACCAGAACACCAAGGTATCTTGCAAAAAGAGTGTCAGAGGTTCACCAAAGGAAACCTTCACCTTATATCCAGGACACTTGGATATCGAAGGCAATCAAAAAGCTGACGAAATAGAGTGTCAGAGGATTCACCAAAGGAAAACTTCACCTTATAACCAGGACACTGGGATATCGAAGGCAATGAAAAAGCTAACGAATTTGCAAAAAGACTGCCAGAGAATACACAAAAGGCAATCTTCACCTTATAACCAGGTCACCAGGGTATCTTGCAAAAAGAGTGTCAGAGGAAAACCAAAGGAAACCTTCACCTTATATCCAGGACACTGGGATATCGAAGGCAATCAAAATCTGACGAAATAGAGTGTCAAAGGATTCACCAAAGGAAACCTTCACCTTATAACCAGGACACTGGGATATCGAGGGCAATGAAAAAGCTAACGAATTTGCAAAAAGACTGTCAGAGGATACACCAAAGGCAATCTTCACCTTATAACTAGGTCACCAGGGTATCTTGCAAAAAGAGTGTCAGAGGAAAACCAAAGGAAACCTTCACCTTATATCCAGGACACTGGGATATCGAAGGCAATCAAAAAGCTGACGAAATAGAGTGTCAGAGGATTCACCAAAGGAAACCTTCACCTTATAACCAGGACACTGGGATATCGAGGGCAATGAAAAAGCTAACGAATTTGCAAAAAGACTGTCAGAGGATACACCAAAGGCAATCTTCACCTTATAACCAGGTCACCAGGGTATCTTGCAAAAAGAGTGTCAGAGGATTCACCAAAGGAAACCTTCACCTTATAACCAGGACACTGGGGTATCGAGGGCAATGAAAAAGCTAACGAATTTGCAAAAAGATTGTCAGAGGATACACCAAAGGCAATCTTCACCTTATAACTAGGTCACCAGGGTATCTTGCAAAAAGAGTGTCAGAGGAAAACCAAAGGAAACCTTCACCTTATATCCAGGACACTGGGATATCGAAGGCAATCAAAAAGCTGACGAAATAGAGTGTCAGAGGATTCACCAAAGGAAACCTTCACCTTATAACCAGGACACTGGGATATCGAGGGCAATGAAAAAGCTAACGAATTTGCAAAAAGACTGTCAGAGGATACACCAAAGGCAATCTTCACCTTATAATCAGGTCACCAGGGTATCTTGCAAAAAGAGTGTCAGAGGATTCACCAAAGGAAACCTTCACCTTATAACCAGGACACTGGGATATCGAGGGCAATGAAAAAGCTAACGAATTTGCAAAAAGATTGTCAGAGGATACACCAAAGGCAATCTTCACCTTATAACCAGGTTACCAGGGTACCTTGCAAAAAGAGTGTCAGAGAATTCACCAAAGAAAACCTTCACCTTATAACCAGGTCACTGGGATATCGAAGGCAATCAAAAAGCTGACCAAGAAGAGTGTCAGAGGATTCACCAAAGACAATCTTCACCTTATAGCCAGGACACCAGGGTATCTTGCAAAAAGAGAGTCAGAGCTTCACCAAAGGAAACCTTCACCTTATAACCAGGTCACTGGGATATCGAAGGCAATCAAAAAGCTGTCGAACTTGCGAAAAGAGTGTCAGAGGATTCACCAAAGGCAATATTGACCTTATAACAAAGTCACCAGGGTATCGAGGGCAACGAAAAAGCTGACGAATTTGCAAAAAGACTGTCAGAGGAAACACCAAAGGTAATCTTCACCTCATAACCAGAACACCCGGATATCGAAGGCAATCAAAAAGCTGACCAAAAAGAGTGTCAGAGGATCCACCAAATGCTATCTTCACCTAATAACCAGGTCACCAGGGTATCTTGCAAAAAGAGAGTCAGAGCTTCACCAAAGGAAACCTTCACCTTATAACCAGGTCACTGGGATATCCAAGGCAATAAAAAAGCTGTCGAACTTGCAAAAAGAGTGAAACCAAAGGCAATATTGACCTTATAAGAAGGTCACCAGGGTATCGAGGGCAATGAAAAAGCTGACGAATTTGCAAAAAGACTGTCAGAAGATACACCAAAGGCAATCTTCACCTTATAAACAGGTCATCAGGGTATCTTGCAAAAAGAGTGTCAGAGGATTCACCAAAGGCAGCCTTCACCTTATAACCAGATGACCAGGGACAATGAAAAAGCTGACGAACTTGCAAAAAGAATGTCAGAAACACTAGATTGTTATTATGCACCAATTGCACTCACCATAGTGTTTCTAGATCAAAATACAGAATGTGACTTGGTGATCCCCAGATTGATACTTCATAAGATCCATTTTTGACTCAAAAAGAGATGCGGCTTTTTTAAAATAAGCTTTTTTCTATTTTTCTAACAAAATTACGAGATAATTTGGAAATTCGCATGAAATATCCCACAATATCAGCGATCGTTGGTTTAGTGGATTTAAACTGGCCTAAAACTGGTACGACGTGTCCAGCAATAAATTCAATAATAAGTATCTGCCTACCTCTTTTTTCATATACAAAGCGTTAATGACCACTCTTAGTTTACTAATGGATGTATTTCGTCGATTCTCGTTCTGAGCGTTCGCTTTTTTTTTGGTTGCTTCGACAACCATTACAACTTTTTGAAAATGAATGTGTTCGATAATGTGGGCGTGTAGATCGGAACCGATAATTTTTGGGGAAATTAGTAGGGAATAATGACTAGCATCAATAACGATATTATTTATTGCCGAAATAAATGAAAAAAAAAGTGTCGAAGACAAGTATTTAGAACAAATGAAGACGAAAAAACATAAATATAAGATGAGTTCCAGTTATAAAGTATAGATGGCCGTTTTGGCCCAATAAATCGATCAAAACTGGACCTAATTGGTTAAAAATAATACTAGTTTCTTTTTTTTTAAATATTTTTTATAGAATTGCCCTATTTTTATTTTAAATTATAGAAATTTTCTGTACAGTTAAATAAAAGACCTACTGTTGCTATTAAAAAAGAAAAAATCAAATTATCCTAATTCAAGTCAATATGTCTATTCCTACCGTACATAAATCGACATAAAATAACAAGTTTCGTTCTAATCTGCATGAGATCTCTTTCTGCCTCTACGTGTATAGTTATTAAATTTGTTATTTAGCATACTGAAAATGTTGTTCGTATTTATATCGCTAATTTGCGTAATTGGTAGCAATTAACTTTTTAACGTAAGTAGATTATGTCATTTTCCCTCAACTGTAATAATTCATCATTACCGTCCAACCGATGGGAGTATTAACGTTTTAATGTGTATATTTTGTTAAATACGAAAAAACTCTACTTTTCGTGCAGTCTGGCAACGTTGCTTTAAAAAAAAGTTGATAAATATAAATCCCCATACAGAGACTAGTGATGAGCGTTATCGCGATTTTATAATCACGTTGTGAAATGATATCGTGATTTTTTAATATCGTTACGTGATCACGACAAAAAACGTGTTTTTTACCGAAAAAACGTCAAAATTAGAAAAATTTTCAATATTTTTATTTGAAAATTTATTTCATGGTTTGTGACTATGAAAGCTACCTTCTACCAAATTTTCATCAAAATCGAACAATTTTCGACAAAACAAAATAAAAAACGAAAAATGCAGTTTTTTGCGGTTTTCGAGCTAATTTTGAGGTTATGTGAAAAAGTCACTAAGGAAAAAGTTGTAGATTTTTCCAAGATCTACAACTTTTATATTCAACTTTTTTTTCTAGGAGCTCAACTTTGGCCGGAAATCGCAATAATGTCTTTTTCCACCCCCTCAAAAAAGAGTTTTTTACCGAAAAAACGTCAAAATTATGAAAATTTTCAATATTTTCATTTGAAAATTTTTTTCATAGTTTGCGACTATAAAACCTACCTTCTACCAAATTTTCATCAAAATCGAACAATTTTTGACGAAATTAAAAATAAAAAACGAAAAAAGCAGTTTTTTGCGTTTTTCGAGCTAATTTTGAGGTTATGTGAAAAAGTCACTAATTGAAAAGTTGTAGATTTTTCAAGATCTACAACTTTTATATTCAACTTTTTTTTCTAAGAAGTCAACTTTGGCTGGAAATCGCAATAATGTCTTTTTCCACCCCCCCCAAAAAAGTGTTTTACCGAAAAAACGTCAAAATTAGAAAAAATTTCAATATTTTTATTTGAAAATTATTTTCATGGTTTGTGACTATTAAAGCTACTTTCTACCAAATTTTCATCAAAATCGAACAATTTTTGACGAAACTAAAAATAAAAAACAAAAAAGCAATTTTTTGCGTTTTTCGAGCTAATTTTGAGGTTGTGTGAAAAAGTCACCAATTAAAAAGTTGTAGATTTTTCCAAGATCTACAACTTTTATATTCAACTTTTTTTTCTAGGAACTCAACTTTATCCGGAAATCGCAATAATGTCTTTTTCCACCCCCTCAAAAATGAGTTTTTTACCGAAAAAACGTCAAAATTAAGAAAATTTTCAATATTTTCATTTGAAAATTTTTTTCATAGTTTGTGACTATAAAACCTACCTTCTACCAAATTTTCATCAAAATCGAACAATTTTTGACGAAATTAAAAATAAAAAACGAAAAAAGCAGTTTTTTGCGTTTTTCGAGCTAATTTTGAGGTTATGTGAAAAAGTCACTAATTGAAAAGTTGTAGATTTTTCAAGATCTACAACTTTTATATTCAACTTTTTTTTCTAAGAAGTCAACTTTGGCTGGAAATCGCAATAATGTCTTTTTCCACCCCCCCCAAAAAAGTGTTTTACCGAAAAAACGTCAAAATTAGAAAAAATTTCAATATTTTTATTTGAAAATTATTTTCATGGTTTGTGACTATTAAAGCTACTTTCTACCAAATTTTCATCAAAATCGAACAATTTTTGACGAAACTAAAAATAAAAAACAAAAAAGCAATTTTTTGCGTTTTTCGAGCTAATTTTGAGGTTGTGTGAAAAAGTCACCAATTAAAAAGTTGTAGATTTTTCCAAGATCTACAACTTTTATATTCAACTTTTTTTTCTAGGAACTCAACTTTATCCGGAAATCGCAATAATGTCTTTTTCCACCCCCTCAAAAATGAGTTTTTTACCGAAAAAACGTCAAAATTAAGAAAATTTTCAATATTTTCATTTGAAAATTTTTTTCATAGTTTGTGACTATAAAACCTACCTTCTACCAAATTTTCATCAAAATCGAACAATTTTTGACGAAATTAAAAATAAAAAACGAAAAAAGCAGTTTTTTGCGTTTTTCGAGCTAATTTTGAGGTTATGTGAAAAAGTCACTAATTGAAAAGTTGTAGATTTTTCCAAGATCTACAACTTTTATATTCAACTTTTTTTTCTAAGAAGTCAACTTTGGCTGGAAATCGCAATAATGTCTTTTTCCACCCCCCCAAAAAAGTGTTTTTTACCGAAAAAACGTCAAAATTAGAAAAATTTTCAATATTTTTATTTGAAAATTTTTTTCATGGTTTGTTACTATAAAAGCTACTTTCAGTCAAATTTTCATCAAAATCGAACAATTTTTGACGAAACTAAAAATAAAAAACAAAAAAGCAATTTTTTGCGTTTTTCGAGCTAATTTTGAGGTTGTGTGAAAAAGTCACCAATTAAAAAGTTGTAGATTTTTCCAAGATCTACAACTTTTATATTCAACTTTTTTTTCTAGGAACTCAACTTTATCCGGAAATCGCAATAATGTCTTTTTCCACCCCCTCAAAAATGAGTTTTTTACCGAAAAAACGTCAAAATTAAGAAAATTTTCAATATTTTCATTTGAAAATTTTTTTCATAGTTTGTGACTATAAAACCTACCTTCTACCAAATTTTCATCAAAATCGAACAATTTTTGACGAAATTAAAAATAAAAAACGAAAAAAGCAGTTTTTTGCGTTTTTCGAGCTAATTTTGAGGTTATGTGAAAAAGTCACTAATTGAAAAGTTGTAGATTTTTCAAGATCTACAACTTTTATATTCAACTTTTTTTTCTAAGAAGTCAACTTTGGCTGGAAATCGCAATAATGTCTTTTTCCACCCCCCCCAAAAAAGTGTTTTACCGAAAAAACGTCAAAATTAGAAAAAATTTCAATATTTTTATTTGAAAATTATTTTCATGGTTTGTGACTATTAAAGCTACTTTCTACCAAATTTTCATCAAAATCGAACAATTTTTGACGAAACTAAAAATAAAAAACAAAAAAGCAATTTTTTGCGTTTTTCGAGCTAATTTTGAGGTTGTGTGAAAAAGTCACCAATTAAAAAGTTGTAGATTTTTCCAAGATCTACAACTTTTATATTCAACTTTTTTTTCTAGGAACTCAACTTTATCCGGAAATCGCAATAATGTCTTTTTCCACCCCCTCAAAAATGAGTTTTTTACCGAAAAAACGTCAAAATTAAGAAAATTTTCAATATTTTCATTTGAAAATTTTTTTCATAGTTTGTGACTATAAAACCTACCTTCTACCAAATTTTCATCAAAATCGAACAATTTTTGACGAAATTAAAAATAAAAAACGAAAAAAGCAGTTTTTTGCGTTTTTCGAGCTAATTTTGAGGTTATGTGAAAAAGTCACTAATTGAAAAGTTGTAGATTTTTCCAAGATCTACAACTTTTATATTCAACTTTTTTTTCTAAGAAGTCAACTTTGGCTGGAAATCGCAATAATGTCTTTTTCCACCCCCCCAAAAAAGTGTTTTTTACCGAAAAAACGTCAAAATTAGAAAAATTTTCAATATTTTTATTTGAAAATTTTTTTCATGGTTTGTTACTATAAAAGCTACTTTCAGTCAAATTTTCATCAAAATCGAACAATTTTTGACGAAACTAAAAATAAAAAACGAAAAAAGCAGTTTTTTGCGTTTTTCGAGCTAATTCTGAGTTTATGTGAAAAAGTCCCTAATGAAAAAGTTGTAGATTCATCCTAGATCTACAACTTTTATATTCAACTTTTTTTTCTAGGAACTCAACTTTGGCCGGAAATCGCAATAATGTCTTTTTCCACCTTCCCAAAAAAAGTGTTTTTTACCGAAAAAACGTCAAAATTCGAAAAAATTTCAATATTTTTATTTGAAAATTATTTTCACGGTTTGTGACTATTAAAGCTACCTTCTACCAAATTTTCATCAAAATCGAACAATTTTTGACGAAACTAAAAATAAAACAACGAAAAAAACAGTTTTTTGCGTTTTTCGAGCTAATTTTGAGGTTGTGTGAAAAAGTCACCAATGAAAAAGTTGTAGATTCTTCCTAGATCTACAACTTTTATATTTATTTTTTTTTCTAGGAACTCAACTTTGGCCGGAAATCGCAATAATGTCTTTTTCCACCTTCCCAAAAAAGTGTTTTTTACCGAAAAAAACGTCATAACTCGAAAAATTTCCAATATTTTAAATTGAAAATTTTTTTCATAGTTTATGACGAATTTTCGACGAATGAGAGCGATGAAGAGATCAATATTATGTTCGATTTCGAATATTTCGATTCATTGTCGTTTTCGCTGGATGTGATCACGTCACGCTTCAGATTTGCTTATAGGAACTGTGACTTACTGTGATTTGTTCATATCAGTGAAAAAGTAACAGTTCGTGAAATAACTCTCATCACTAATCCTAACGTACTGTCAACGGAGACAGGCTTGTCTGGCAATTACTGGTGCCTTCAGTACCACACGGTCAGCAGCCATGAAAATCCTTCTGGACCCACCCACTCTCCATATATTTCTGGAAAGGGACAACATACAGAATTGCGCATATTTCTAAATGCACAAAACACGCTTATACAAAGCAACCCCATTGAAAAACAAAACAGTGACGTCAGTTATCAACTGTCAATCTTTTTAAAACTAATAAATATTGAAATTTTATTTTATATTCAAAGAAACGTTTTGGATTTCGTTAATTAAATATCAAATTTCAACTAACGGCAGTCTGAGTTGACATTGCTAAAATTTCGTTTTGTCAATAATAAGCGCTGTTGTGTTTTAAAAGAGTTTATCGGTGCAATTTCGACACAGAGGTTTAGTTAGTCATTTAACTATAAGTATGAACCGACTATAAATATAAACAGGCTTCTAAGTATGAACAGACTATAAGTATAAACAGGCTATTAAGTATGTACAGACTATAAGTATGAAAAGACTTTCACCTTTCATTTCACCAAAAGTATGAACAGACTATAAGTATAAACAGGCTTTCAATTTTGAACAGACTATAAGTATGAAAAGACTTTCACCTTTCATTTCACCAAAAGTATGAACAGACTATAAGTATAAACAGGCCTTTAATTTTGAACAGACTATAAGTATGAAAAGACTATATTAAACTTACCTGGAGCTTTTAGGTACTTTCTTAATCTGCCAACATATTTCCTTGCTTAAAGGTTCGGCGCTGATGGCTTGTCTTTTGATCCTGTGTTCCTGTACGTTCTCTGTAGGTTCTCTGCTACTATCGAGAGCTAATTGTTTCGTTATAATTTTATGCGTTAACGGTCTTACGACTTGTCTAAATTTATCGATTTCGTTTTGTAGATTTTTAATTAATTTATCTTTACCGTCCAGTTCTTTTTCCAATAGACAAATCGTTTCTTCTTTGAGTTTGAGTTCTCGATTTTTTTCGTCTAAAAGTCGTCGCAAGGACGTAACAACTTCCGGTTCGCCGTGCGCGGGCATTTCGTTTTCCGTTCCGATTTTGTTTCTGTACAGAATTTTGGTGATGAAAGTGTAGCAACTCATTTGTTACCGGATGCTAGACGTACGCGAACATTTTCTAAGCAACACCAATTCACAGTAGAGCACTAGAGGATGATTGTTTTTGTGGCCTGTGGTCTCTTTTTTGATATTTTACAAAAAAAAATTCAAAGTAAGTGGATTAAAATGCGACTGAAATTTAAAAACGAGTTTTATAAAATTTATATACAGAAAGAGATTTCAAATAATTTTTTCTGCTTTATTGATACACCCTGTATAATTATGACTTAGTCCGTTGGAAAGCATTTTCTACGGGCTTTCTAAAGACGTATCACAAAGTAGGGGGTTGCCATTTAAATTTTTGTAGGTGGGGCATAGGGGGTTGTCATGACATTTTAGTTCTCCCTCTCTACCCTAGAAACGGTTTTTTTTAAATTTCTTTTCGTTCACGAGGTACAGCCCATTGTAAGTTTTAAAATTGACACCCTGTATAATAAGACGTCAAATAAAAAATTGTATAATAATATATCCATTAAATTGGCTAAAAGGTACATATAAATGAATGAAATGTCAAAAAATAATTAGTGAAATTTTTTCTTGAAACACTAAGAAGTGCAGTGGCGTAGTTAAGTATAATTTACGAAAATATTCTTGTTGGGCAAAATGCTAGGAATGGAGAACTATCGATAGTCCCGACTATCGATATTTATCGATAGTGCTATTTTTACTATCGATTATTATCGATAATTTTCGATAGTGAAGTAAAGTTGACATCTGACATCTATCACTCTGTTGTTTATATATAATTGTCACAATTTTGAAAAATGGTCAATAATTATCAAAAATTTTGAAAAATTGTCAAAAATGGTCAAAATTTTAAAAGAATGGTCAATAATTGTCAAAAACTGTCAAAATGGTCAATAATTGTCATAAACTGTCAAAATTGGTCTATAATTGTCAAAAATTGTTAAAATTTGGAAAAATGGTAAATAATTGTCAAAAATTTTTAAAAATGGTCAATAAATTTTAAAAATTGTTAATAATTGTCAAAATTGGTCAGTAATTGTCAAAATTTTTGAAAAATTGTCAAACATTTTTAAAAATGATTAAAAATGGTCTAAAAAGGTCAAAATTTTTGAAAAATGATCAAAAATGGTCAAATTTTTGTAAAAATGGTCAATAATTATCAAAAATTGTCAAAAATTTTGAAAAATGGTCAATAATTGTCAAAATTTTTGAAAAATTGTCAAAAATGGTCAATAACTGGTCAATAATTGTCAAAAATGGTTAATAATTGTTAAAATATGGAAAAATGGTCAAAAATTTTGAAAAAATGATTAAAAACGGTCTAAAATGGTCAAAATTTTTGAAAAATGGTCAAAAATTGTCAAATTTTTTGAAAAATGGTCAATAATTATCAAAAATTTTGAAAAATGGTCAATAATTTTTGGAAAATTGTCAAAAATTGTCAAAAATTTTGAAAAATGGTCAATAATTGTCAAAATTTTTGAAAAATGGTCAAAAATGGTCAATAACTGTCAAAACTGGTCAATAATTGTCAAAAATGGTTAATAATTGTTAAAATATGGAAAAATAGTCAAAAATTTTGAAAAAATGATTAAAAACGGTCTGAAATGGTCAAAATTTTTGAAAAATGGTCAAAAATTATCAAATTTTTGTAAAAATGGTCAATAATTATCAAAAATTGTCAAAAATTGTCAAAAATTTTGAAAAATGGTCACTTAATGTTAAAAATTGTTAATAATTGTCAAAATTGGTCAGTAATTGTCAAAAATTTTGAAAAATGGTCAAAATTTTTGAAAAATTGTCAAACATTTTCAAAAATGATTAAAAACGGTCTAAAATGGTCGAAATTTTTGAAAAATGGTCAAAAATGGTAAAATTTTTGTAAAAATGGTCGATAATTATCAAAAATTGACAAAAATTTTGAAAAATGGTCAATAATTGTCAAAATTTTTGGAAAATTGTCAAAAATGGTCAATAACTGTCAAAACTGGTCAATAATTGTCAAAAATGGTTAATAATTGTTAAAATATGGAAAAATGGCCAAAAATTTTGAAAAAATGATTAAAAACGGTCTACAATGGTCAAAATTTTTGAAAAATGGTAAAAAATTGTAAAATTTTTGAAAAATGGTCAAAAATTGTCAAATTTTTGTAAAAATGGTCAATAATTATCAAAAATGGGCAAAAATTTTGAAAAATGCTCAATAATTTTTTGAAAATTGTCAAAAATGGTCAATAATTGTCAAAACTGGTCAATAATTGTCAAAAATAGTCAATAATTGTTAAAATTTGGAAAAATGGTCAAAAATTATCAAATTTTTTGAAAAACGGTAAAGATTTTTGAAAAATTGTCAAAAATGGACTAATAAGAAAAAAAAACTTACAATATTCTGAGGGTCGTGAACCTTACCGAATCCGCCTTAGATTCTGACCTTTTAAAATAATGATTGTAATCACACGCAGTACACTCTCTTTCTCTCCCGTCTTTCTCTCTTTCTCTTCCTTCTCTCTCTCTCTCCCATCTCTCTCATTTTTCTTTCTTTTTCTCCCATCTCTCTCTCATTTTTCTTTCTCTCTCTCCTCTCTCATCTTTCTTTCTTTCTCCTTCATCTCTCTCTCTGTCCTATCTCTCTCACATATTTGTCTCTCTGTCCCATCTTCCTTCTCTCCCATCTCTTTCTTTCTTTCCTCTCTCTTTCTTTCCTAACTTTCTCTTTCCTTCTCATCTCTCTCTATTTCTAACTCTCTCTCTCTTTCTGTATCTCTCCCATCTCTCTCTTTACTATCTCTTTATCTCTCTCTCTCTCCTATCTCTCTCTATCCCATCTCTTTCTCTCATCTCTCTCATCTTTCTCTCTCTGTCCCATCTTTCTCTCTCTTATCGTTCTCTCCCATCTCTCTCTCTCTTCCATATCTCCCCTCTTTTCTCCCATCCCTCTCTCTCCCCCCTTTTCTCCCATCCCTCTCTCTCCCCCCTTTTCTACCATCCCTCTCTCTCCCATCCCTTTCTCTCCCATCCCTCTTTCTCTCTCTCATTTTTCTTTCTCTTTCCTATCTCTCTCTCTCCCATCTCTCTCTCTCCCTTATCTTTCTCGTCTCTCTGTCCCATTTTTTGATAGCATTTTTATTCCATATCATCTTTCAAAATAAATTCTTCATCTAAACATCTCAACTATCGATAGTACCGAAAACTATCGATTTTTTTCGATAGTCAAAAATATCGAAGACAGAAAAACCTCTGACGTTTGTCTTTTTCTCTCTCACCGGAGTTCAGACAGGTGATCTGTGGGGTTCAGACCCACTTACTTAGCGGCCTATGGCTTGTTGCCTCTATCTTTAGTATCTCTCCTGTCCATTTCCCAGTGGCGTAGTTTTAAATAAAGTATTCGACTAGAAGT
>OX387423.1:94059186-94081686 GCA_947563755.1 Lochmaea crataegi
GTCATTTTAGAAAATTCCTGCAGTTCCGAGTTATAAAGGGTGTCCCGTAAATAAGTACCGTAAAACAATGTTTCTCTAATTTTCTTAGTTTGTGAGATACAGGCTGTTGAAAGGTGCAGAAGAAATACTCATATTATTGCGGGGGATGGAAGTACTAATTTAAAAATTTTTGTAAAAATAGAATAAATAACAACAATGGACGAGAAAATCCATCCATTATACATAAAATATAATTGTTAATAATATTTATAATTGTCGGTACATATTGTTGCGAGGTCACCAACTCCAAAGCCGGCCCTGTCTCTCGACTTTAAATTTTGGTGAATGTAATAATTGTCAAAATTTTTGAAAAATTGTCAAAAATGGTCAATAACTGTCAAAACTGGTCAATAATTGTCAAAAATGGTTAATAATTGTTAAAATATGGAAAAATGGTCAAAAATTTTGAAAAATGGTCAATAATTTTTGGAAAATTGTCAAAAATGGTCAATAATTGTCAAAACTGGTCAATAATTTTCAAAAATAGTCAATAATTGTTAAAATTTGGAAAAATGGTCAAAAATTGTCAAAAATTTTGAAAAATGGTCAAACATTTTCAAAAATGATTAAAAACGGTCTAAAATGGTCAAAATTTTTGAAAAATGGTCAAAAATGGTCAATAACTGTCAAAACTGGTCAATAATTGTCAAAAATGGTTAATAATTGTTAAAATATGGAAAAATGGTCAAAAATTTTGAAAAATGGTCAATAATTTTTGGAAAATTGTCAAAAATGGTCAATAATTGTCAAAACTGGTCAATAATTTTCAAAAATAGTCAATAATTGTTAAAATTTGGAAAAATGGTCAAAAATTGTCAAAAATTTTGAAAAATGGTCAAACATTTTCAAAAATGATTAAAAACGGTCTAAAATGGTCAAAATTTTTGAAAAATGGTCAAAAATGGTCAATAACTGTCAAAACTGGTCAATAATTGTCAAAAATGGTTAATAATTGTTAAAATATGGAAAAATGGTCAAAAATTTTGAAAAATGGTCAATAATTTTTGGAAAATTGTCAAAAATGGTCAATAATTGTCAAAACTGGTCAATAATTTTCAAAAATAGTCAATAATTGTTAAAATTTGGAAAAATGGTCAAAAATTGTCAAAAATTTTGAAAAATGGTCAAACATTTTCAAAAATGATTAAAAACGGTCTAAAATGGTCAAAATTTTTGAAAAATGGTCAAAAATGGTCAAATTTTTATAAAAATGGTCAATAATTATCAAAAATTGTCAAACATTTTGAAAAATGGTAAATAATTGTCAAAAATGGTTAATAATTGTTAAAATATGGAAAAATGGTCAAAAATTGTCAAAAATTTTGAAAAATGGTCAAACATTTTCAAAAATGATTAAAAACGGTCTAAAATGGTCAAAATTTTTGAAAAATGGTCAAAAATGGTCAAATTTTTGTAAAAATGGTCAATAATTATCAAAAATTGTCAAACATTTTGAAAAATGGTCAATAATTGTCAAAAATGGTTAATAATTGTTAAAATATGGAAAAATGGTCAAAAATTTTGAAAAAATGATTAAAAACGGTCTAAAACGGTCAAAAATTTTGAAAAATGGTCAATAATTTTTGAAAAATTGTCAAAAATGGTCAATAACTGTCAAAACTGGTCAATAATTGTCAAAAATGGTTAATAATTGTTAAAATATGGAAAAATGGTCAAAAATTTTGAAAAAATGATTAAAAACGGTCTAAAATGGTCAAAAATTTTGAAAAATGGTCAATAATTTTTGGAAAATTGTCAAAAATGGTCAATAATTGTCAAAACTGGTCAATAATTGTCAAAAATAGTCAATAATTGTTAAAATTTTGAAAAATGGTCAAAAATTGTCAAAATTTTTGAAAAATGGTCAAACATTTTCAAAAATGATTAAAAACGGTCTAAAATGGTCAAAATTTTTGAAAAATGGTCAAAAATGGTCAAATTTTTGTAAAAATGGTCAATAATTATCAAAAATTGTCAAACATTTTGAAAAATGGTCAATAATTGTCAAAAATGGTTAATAATTGTTAAAATATGGAAAAATGGTCAAAAATTTTGAAAAAATGATTAAAAACGGTCTAAAACGGTCAAAAATTTTGAAAAATGGTCAATAATTTTTGGAAAATTGTCAAAAATGGTCAATAATTGTCAAAACTGGTCAATAATTGTCAAAAATAGTCAATAATTGTTAAAATTTGGAAAAATGGTCAAAAATTGTCAAAATTTTTGAAAAATTGTCAAAAATGGTCAATAACTGTCAAAACTGGTCAGTAATTGTCAAAAATGTTGAAAAATGGTCAAAATTTTTGAAAAATTGTCAAACATTTTCAAAAATGATTAAAAACGGTCTAAAATGGTCAAAATTTTTGAAAAATGGTCAAAAATGGTCAAATTTTTGTAAAAATGGTCAATAATTATCAAAAATTGTCAAACATTTTGAAAAATGGTCAATAATTGTCAAAATTTTTGGAAAATTGTCAAAAATTGTCAATAACTGTCAAAACTGGTCAATAATTGTCAAAAATGGTTAAACATTGTTAAAATATGGAAAAATGTAAAACAACGTTTCTCTAATTTTCTTAGTTTGTGAGATACAAGCTGTTGAAGGGTGCAGAAGAAATACTCATATTATTGCGGGGGATGGAAGTACTAATTTGAAAAAATTTATAAAAATAGAATAAAATAACAACAATGGACGAGAAAATCCATTCATTATACATAAAATACAATTGTTAATAATATTCATAATTGTCGGTACATATTGTTGCGAGGTCACCAACTCCAAAGCCGGTCCTGTCTCTCGACTTTAAATTTTGGCGAATGCACTCCTTTCGAGAACATTCTGGAAAATCGTTTTGTTTACGCATAGGACGGGCATCGAAATCCAAGAATTTTGAGTGAGTTGACAATTAGTGAAACAAAGACAAAGAATTAGTTTACAAACAGTTTACAGAAGTTTTAAGTAATCGGACAGTGATTAAATAGTCAAGATAAATAGTGTAATATTCAAATGGTAAAAATAAATTAAAACTATTATTCCGAGAGTAAATAAATTAGTAGACATTAAGTAAAGTGTGTATATAAATTCAGTTTAATACAGTGTGTTTTTTTAAATAAATAAATAGTAATTAGCCTTAGTAGTATGTATAATTTTATCCCTCAAGTAAAAACTATTTAAATAAGAAAGAAAAAACATTACAGTACTCAAAACTCAAAAAAGTGTCTTACTGCAATAAAAAGTTAAAAATCTTGAAAACGAAGTGTTCATCAAAGAGTACTTTTTATGTAGGAAATTAAATAAAGAATTACAGACAAAAATCTTTAGCTCTAAATACAGGGTGTTTAAAAAATATGGTACAATAAAAGTTTACTAACTCCTCGTACCACGCCACTGGCTCATTAGAATTTGACAGAATCCATACTGTTGATGTGTTTTTTGAAGAGACAATAAACTATAAAAAATTTTAAATTTGTACTCTCATCCCCCGTAATAACATGAGTATTTCTTCTGCACCCTCTCACAGACTGAGAAGGTTGGAAAAACATTGTATTTGGGTATTTTAAATATTTCTTACCGATCTATCATGCCTCTAATTTACGGTACTTATTTACGGGACACCCAGTAGAAACCAATTTTTTGGATGAGACGTGGATTTTTAGTAAAGGTCATATAGATTATGAGAAAAACATATTTTTTACTAAAACGTACGTAATACCGAATAAGTAAATTTTTCCATTACTTAATAGCCTTCGACACAAAATTTATCGTCAACCTTCTTTAAATCGATAGAAACGAACCAGATTTTTTTTTCTTCTTCTATAACCGTCAATCTGATATAAACGGAATAAGATTTCATGTGACTTTCACTATGCACCTGCCGCACGTTGTAGAAAATTTATTGTCATGATGATTTGACCGACTACCGAACAGAGAATATTCAACAACGACGATGCTTATTATTCGCGTTCGCTTTTTTTGTAATAATCGGCTTTGCATAATTGCTATAAGTCGCACACTCATAAAAGTCAAATTGAATTATGCTTTATTATTATGTTTTGTATTATTAGTATAGTATAGTCAGTATTGTTACGCGAGCTACTGCATTAATATGCTCACATAGTGCCCCCAGTGAAATCCCCATATGAGACGACTATGGCTCCTCCGCCCAATTTTCGAGAAACATCGAGAATACCCACCGCATCCAGTGCATCCGCCAGAACGTCGAGCGAATTCTAGAAACACGACGCGCGAGTATAAAGAGGCCACGAGCATCGCTGCAGGCAATTAGTCAATCAGTCAGTGTTGATACCGAAGGAAAGTAATCGCGCCTCGATAAAGTGTTTATTAAGTGACTCTCATATAAATTATAATTAGTGTGTTTAGTGTATTAGACAAATTATTAAATAAGGACTGAATTACATATAAATCTGTAAATATAAATTAATTGTAAATATAAATTAGAATAAACGTTACAGTATTTTAATTTTTTCTAATATTTTGTTATGAATTTTTATATTTTACCTATTTTTTTAAATATTATGTCGCTTTGTCCATAAAATTGTTAAATTTTTCATGACAATAAAGCTCATCTCTCTCTCTCTTTAGCAGCTATTGCTGCACATTTTTTATAAGGGTAAATAATATAAAGTTAACAAATATTGGATTTATGTTAAAAATTATCGACTGTTTTATTCAAATTAATGAAAGGAACAAGATTTAAATTTGTTATAATTTTTTTGGTATAAACTTCAAATTGTATGTTGGTGATACTGATACCCATCATCAAAAAAAGAGAATTGTTACAAAGGTTCACAAAAAAAAGAGAAACAATGATTGTTAATCATTTTAATAAATTTGGTAGGTTGGTATAAAAAAAGGGGAGCGGTCGTCGGACCGACGATAGAAGCTTGCCATTTTTGACAGTTTCTGACAATTATTGACCATTTTTGACAATCTTTCAAAAATTTTGACAATTATTGTACGTTTTTCAAAATATTTAACAATTTTTGAACATTTTTCAGAATTATTAACCATTTTTTGAAATGTTTAACAATTTTTGAGCATTTTTGACAGGTTCTGACAATTATTGACCATTTTTGACAAAATTTTGACAATTATTGTACATTTTTCAAAATATTTAACAATTTTTGACCATTTTTCAGAATTTTAACAATTATTGACTATTTTTGACCATTTTTTAAAATATTTAACAATTTTTGACAATTATTGACCATTTTTGATAATTTTTAACAATTATTGACCATTTTTGACAAGTTTTTAATAATTATTGACCATTATTGACCATTTTTGACAATTTTTTATAATTATTGACCATTTTTTCAAAATTTTGACAATTATTTACTATTTTTGACCATTTTTTAAAATTATCAACAATTATTGACCATTTTTGACAGGTTCTGACACTTATTGACCATTTTTGACAATTTTTCAAAAATTTTGACAATTATTGACCATTTTATTAAATATCTAGCAATTTTTGAGCATTTTTCGAAATTTTAACAATTTTTGACATTTTTTGACCATTTTTGACGATTTTTGATTGGTTTTGACAATTATTGACCGTATTTGACAATTATTGTCCATTTTTGATAATTTTTCAAAAATTTCAACCATTTTTTATAATTTTTGACAATTATTGACCATTTTTTCAAAATTTTTACATATATTGATCATTTTTGACAGTTCTGGACAATTTTTGAAAATTATTGACCATTTTTCCAAATTTTTGACAATTTTTCCAAATTTTTGACAATTTTTCCAAATTTTTGAACATTTTTTGCAATTATTAATGATTTTTTTGCAATTATTACCGATTTTTTCAAAATTTTGACAGTTTTTGACAATTATTGACCATTTTTCCAAATTTTTGACCATATTTCAAAATTTTTGGCAATTTTTCAAAAATTCCAACATATTTAGCAATTATTATCCATTTTTGACAGTTTTGACAATTTTTGAGCATTTTTGACAGGTTCTGGCAATTATTGACCATTTTTGACAGTTTTTTTATAATTGTTTACCATTTTTGACAGATTTTTATAATTATTGACGATTTTTAATTGGTTTTGACAATTATTGACCGTATTTGACAATTATTGTCCATTTTTGATAACTTTTCAAAAATTTTAAGTATTTTTCATAATTTTTGACAATTATTGACCATTTTTTCAAAATTTTTACAAATATTGACCATTTTTGACAGTTCTGGAAAATTTTTGAAAATTATTGACCATTTTTCCAAATTTTTGACCATTTTTTTGCAATTATTAACGATTTTTTCAAAATTTTGACAGTTTCTGACAATTATTGACCATTTTTCCAAATTTTTGACCATATTTCAAAATTTTGGACAATTTTTCAAAAATTCCAACATATTTAGCAATTATTACCCATTATTGACAGTTTTTGACAATTTTTGAGCATTTTTGACAGGTTCTGGCAATTATTGACCATTTTTGAAAATTATTGACCATTTTTGACAGTTTTTTATAATTATTGACCATTTTTTTTCAAAATTTTTACAATTATTGACCATTTTTGACAATTTTTCAAAAATTTTGACAATCATTTTTTGACCATTTTTATAGTTTTTGACAATTCTTGACGATTTTTGATTGGTTTTGACAATTATTGACCGTTTTTGACAATTATTGACAATTTTCTAAAAAGTTTAACATTTTTTCAAAATTTTTATAAATATTTATTATTTTTTACAGTTTTTGACAATTTTTGACAATTATTGACCATGTTTCCAAATGCCAAATTAACCATTTTTTCAATATTTTGACAATTTTTAACAGTTTTTAACAATTTTTGACAATTATTGAACATTTTTCCAAATTTTTGACAATTTTTGACCATATTTAAAAATTTTTGACAATTTTTCAAAAATTTTAACATATTTGGCAATTATTAACCATTTTTTCAAAATTTTGACAATTTTTGACCATTTTTTACAATTTTACGGCTGAGGAAGAGAGGAAGAGAGGGGAGAGAGTTAGTGCAGCGGGCGGCCGAGAAAGAGACGAAGAATGAGTCATCGCGTGACGAACGCTTTTTCGTAACATCACACGTTTCACGAGTTCACTAGCCTTCCCAAAAGTCCTATGTCGTGCAATAAGAACAAGCTTCAAAAATATTCAAGAGTCAAAAGTAGCTCAATAGGCTTCCTCTTGCATTAACCACAGCAGCCTGGCATCTGTTAGGCATGCTGAAAATGAGGTTGTCGATCTCCAATTGGTTTGTGGTGGTCTAGAGATTAAAAAGACAGTCAAAAAGCTGTTGTCCCGTGTGGAAAGCTCCTTGATGAAGCAAAAGTCTTCGTCCCATCGAATCCCAAAGAGTTCGATGAGATTGAGATCGGAAGACTTCATTTACTAGGAGTGCTGTGTGTGGACGGGCATTGTCATGCCATGAGCTGGACATTCGGGCCGACTTGTGCAGTAATGGGCTGCAGAATGTAGTCACGATAACTGGCGACATTCAAATAGCCTTCCTGTAATACGTGGTCAGTTCTTCCTCCAATACGAATACCACTCCATACCATAACTGTACCACCTTGGTAACTGTACAACATCTTTGACAGCGGCAAAACGTTCCAGATTTCCAGGTCGTAACACGATGAAAACCAAAGCGAGACTCATCCGTGAAGAGCTCAGTTCAAGTATTCATGTGGCTTATGGTGTGCGACCAGAGATGAAGTACAGGAATGGATGGTGGAGGAAATGGAGAGAAGGTGGGAGGAGTGTGAGGGCGATGGACCGGAAATTCGGGGAGGTGAACTACTTCTCAACACAGGTGCTCACTGGACTTGGGTCGAGAGTAGGGTACCTCCACAAGATTGGGAAAAGAGAGGTGTGAAGTGGAGGATGATGTGGGGCATGTGTTTGATGCTGGAGGAACGAGGAAGTGCTGAAGAAGTTGGAGAAGAAACTAGGGGAGGCGGTGTACTGGGAGAACATGGTGGAGATAATGTTGAGGGGGGAGGAGGAATGGATGGTTATGCCTATAAGCGAATAAAACGCTCTTGTATAGGATTCGTTGCTCTTGTACGGCCAGTATGTCTTTCTCTAACATCGCCAGTCCCACAGTATCTTCTGATCAAACGACAAATAACACTGGGAGATGAGTTAAGGACTCCAGCTACACTTTTATAGTTTCGACCTGTTTCAATCATCCCTACTGCTTTCAATTGCTCTTCGCGGCTTAAATGTCGTCTTTCCATCCTTCTCTAGTCACTAATTCAAACAACAAAAATCACTCTAAACTTTGTACACATCGATACCAACAAGAAAACACTGATATCATATTTTTGCCAACCAGTACAAAAAACACTTATCAACATTATTTTATGAATTGCTGACAACTCAAATAGTTTATGTTATCATAAAAGGCAATATCGAAAATTTGTACAAAAAATTCCTAGATAATACCTTTGGAAAGCGTGAAATAAAGTTAACGTTATGGCACTATTTTAACGCTTTTCCACTTTTTTTCACTCCCACCATAAACAGCTTGATGTAGCCGTTGATGCCACATCAGTTGAAATAACAACAAATTTTATGCTGTCGTAAAAAATAGGTTGCCTTCGATTCAGTGGACTGGACTTCTATAGGATGACTGGTTCTCTCGCATAAATAATTTCGTTAACAATTCAATAAACTTTAACGTCGAAAATACATACAGATGGAACGATGCATATATACAAGCTTTTCAGTATGAAATAGTAATTATTAGAACGATCTTACTCTTTCCTTTGTGGTTTTCAAAGCACTATTCACTTGAAATATAACTTTGCTAAGGGTTTGAATCACTATACAAACATTAACTTTATAGAAAAATGCACTTATTATGCAGGAAATAAAGGAATTAAATTAATTACTATGAAACTTGACTCATTTGGTCTAAAAATGTCGGTTTTATACCGGTAAAGGAGTGGTAGGTATTAGCTGGGAGACCGATCGGTTTGGAAACTCAATATCGACTGTTACTAACTGAGCTAGCCTCGTAAAAACCAGGCAGATAATGCATTTAGGCTCGAAGTGTGCGTTTGGTCACGCCTACTTCAACCGCCGAGGAATAATAGTAAATAATGCAAGGCGCCGGTCAGCCGCCAGGGAAAGAAAACAAAACGCGATTTTGATCTAAGGTAGAAGTATTTTGGATGCAGTGGTGCGCCGGTAGGAATTTCGAATGAAAATAAAAGAACTAAATATAACTCTACATGAATATACAAAAGAACAAAAATATATATATATATATACAAATTGTTGAACGTGTGGTTTCAACATAGCTGTTATAACATTAATTAGCACCGCGATGGATATATTGGAGAAAATACTGGAGAAAAGAATCAGGTCGACAATAGAAAATACACTGGAGGAGTCAATGGAGTGTATTCAGAAGAGGAAGAAGTACCCAAGACCACATATTTTCTATTAAACAGTTGACAGAAAAAGCAGTACAAGAAAAAAAGAAACTGTTCGTGGCTTTTCTGGATCTAGAGAAAGCCTTTGATAGAGTACCTAGAGAAAAAATGTGGAAAATATTAGCAGAAAGGGGCTTGAATATAAAAATGATAAGAATAACACAGAGCATCTATGAGAAAAATGGGAACGTAGTCATAAGAAATAACAACATAACAGAAAATTTTACTACAAATATGAGACTAAGACAAGGAGGGAGCCTAAAAAAATGAAAAAGAACTACAAGAAAAAATACAGTAATGGTAGACATGGGAATGAGAATAAACAAAAACAAAACAAAAGTTATGGTCATTGGAGATGACAAAGAGGAAATAAATGTAAGAATAGATACAGACAGAATGGAGCAAGTTAAACATTTCCAGTACCTTGGAACAATAATAGACGAAAATGGAACGCAGGAAGCAGATATTAACAATAGCATAGTTAAAACTAACAAACTATATACTACAAATAAAAAAGAAATATATTAAAGACATGAAATTAAGAGTATTTAAAACAATATATCGACCAATACGTACATAATATGTTATATGGATGCGAAACATGGGTGTTAACAGGACAACAAAAAAGTAAAATACAGGCGACAGAGATGAAATATTTAAGAAGAGTAAGATGTGTAACAAAAGAGGATAGAATGAAAAAAATAGATAAAAGAACAGACCTGGGAATACAATCAACCTTAGACTTTATAGAGGAAAGGCAACTACAATGATGGGGACATTCACAACGTATGGATGAAGGAAGACCGGTTAAGAGAATATGGAAAGCAAACATTGGAAAAAATAAAAAAAGGGGCAGACCAGGGAAAACTTGGGATAAGGTAATAGCTAGATTACTGGATAAAAGAGGAAGAAGCTGGAAAGAAGCGAAGGACTTAGCTCAAAATAGGAAAGAATGGAAAAAATTCGTGAAGGAAGAGTAACTGTAGCACGCCCTACACGACAAAGTGGTAAAATGTCTTTAGATTATACTAGAGGACCCGACAGATGTTGTCATGTGCTAACCTCTTTTTGATGGAAGGAATATATATCCTGAAAATTCGTCTTTCCTGATTTTATTTCTTCCATTTTTACGGGCAATCATATTTTTTTGTGAGAATTTGACGCGTTTTTTTGAAATTATCGTACCAAAAAAAACTGCCTTGCAAAAAGTCGGCAAAATCGGACCAACCGTTTAGGAAAAGTTCAGTATTAACACGATTGCAGCGCCACCGACTGGGACTAATTCTGAATCTAAACCATCCAGTTACTTAAACACACAAAATTTCATCAAAATTGGCCTAGGAGTTGTTCATTATGAACTCGATTGCAATGCCACCTACCGGGACCAATTGTGAGTCTAAACCATTCTCGAATCCACACACAAAAAACTTCATCAAAATCGTTCCAGCTGTATTAAGAATGGTTTTTGAGTAGTAGTTGTACATGTAGTCGTTTCTTCTGAGACCGTATCATCTTCAGTTCTTGTCTTGGCAGTGGATCCAGCAATTGTTTTGTATTTGGAGATGTCAAAAGAAGTTTTCGGTAAATAATTCTTGATTTTAGGGAATGTAATCAGTTACATCAAATATACCCAACTCTTTGTAATGATCCACCTGGAGTATTTTGTATATTTTCAAAACTACCTTCATTCTCTTCTTTATCTTCTTCTTCCTCAAGTTTTCCTGGATTTTCTGTAGTTGTAGTCTTCACTTTCTTCTCTTTTTTTATCTTCTATTACTTTATATTGACTACTTTGTCTTATTTTATTTACAAAATCTACAAATGGAGGTAGTGTGGTAGATTCTAGTTATATTGTGGTGGTAGAAATCGTCGACGTTTCCTGCCCTTTTTCAGTTGTAGTTGGATCTGGGATGTTTTTATATCCAGTTATATTGTGGAGTTTACCTACAAAGTCTACAAAACTTTTTCCTTTCAGTGGAGGTGTGGCGGTTGCAAAAACAGGATCCTGTAATGGTTTTGAAGTTGAAGGAGGCTGCTCTATTATTTCTTCATACTCAACTTCTTCTTCCTCTTCATTAGATTCGGGCTTTTCCGTACTCGGATACACGATTTTACCAGTTTTTTCATCGTAATAATATTTTTCGGTCTATCGTCTTCCTCGGTATCAGCAACTTCCAACAGGTTAGGTTGTTGTCACGACAAAGAAGATGTACTTCTTTTACCTCTTATTAACTCGTGTTTATTTAGTGTAATTCAATGTCTGTCGGGGCATATAGCCCGAGAAGTAGTTGTTGCTTCTTAGTGGACGGTCTGCTCTTTGGAAATTAATTTTTCTAATTTTGTAAAGCGTTTAATAGTATTGAACTATTATTTTTTGACGTCTTTAGATCACGCTTTACTTATATGACAATTATTTACAGGTAACTGTAATTAAGTAAATACCTACAAAACCGAGATGGTTTTTTGTCGATATAGAATTTTGGTTTGTGATTAGATGTAGAGATGTCGCCGATGTCGCACTCTTAGCATTTCCTTTACTAAGGCTAATGTGTTGGTGTGGTATCGACGTAGTCTCTAGTCCAGGATTATGCTCTCAGAGCTCTTGGACGAGTGGCATCTACCTTGTGCTGATGAGGCGCAAAAACGCCGAAACCGGTCCACAAGTGATGTTATTCCTTCTGATCGCAAACCAGAATGGTTGGTTCTATCTTAACAGATATACCAACCCCGTTTACTTTAGAAGTGTAATTCAATGTCTGTCGGGGCATATAGCCCGAGAAGTAGTTGTTGCTTCTTAGTGGACGGTCTGCTCTTTGGAAATTAATTTTTCTAATTTTGTAAAGCGTTTAATAGTATTGAACTATTATTTTTTGACGTCTTTAGATCACGCTTTACTTATATGACAATTATTTACAGGTAACTGTAATTAAGTAAATAGTTATTTATGCAACAAGTGCATAAAGTGTCATTTTGTCACTCATGGAATTGACTCATGAGCCGCATGAGTGAAAAAAAGACACTTTATGCATATGTTGCATACACTATTTTTTCTACAAGCAAGCAGAAACCAAAAATGTGTTATTTAAGTTACTCTAAATGGACTAAAAATGGCGTCGATTTGCATGTTTATGTTTGTCATGATGACAAAACACCAAGTAAAATAACAAACGAGTGCAATTTGCAGATTCATTAGCGGAAATATTTAAAATTAGCTTTAAAAAAACTACTTTATCTCACTTTAATGTCAGTTTTTTATAGTTATTTAACCAACAAGTGTATTAATGAAGGCCATTAACAATCGAGATAATTTAACGCACGAGCAGAGCGAGTGCGTTAATGTTCGAGATTGTTAATTGCCCTTTTAATACTCGTGTTAGTTACAAAGCTTTTCCGTCGACTGTATCAGTTGTATTCGTTTTTCTCAATATTTAAAAACTAAAAATATTTATTTGTTTCATAGGTAAGTACTGTCAAAATTAAATAATGTCACAGAGATGGTCGCTGGTTCAAATGTCACTGTTTTCGTTTTTCTTAAATTCTTTTTTGGATGTCTTAACACTAATAATTATTATAATTTTGTAGAATAATAAAATAAAACGATAGGAAAGTCAAAAACTGGAAGTATTCTATACTAGGATTCATTTTTTGAAGACGTTATTGTATGTTTGGTTGCCTACACCACAGATAACTGTCAATATAAATATAATGTATAAGATGTGCGTTGGGTTGCCTGCAGAAAATCGTTGATTAATGTAGGTAAATCATGCATTAATGGGGGTCATTAATGTATGATTTTGTCTAATTTTGAGAACGTTAATAGCATATGTTAATACACGGTCGACGGAAAAATTGTTTAACAAATACATATTTTATGTACGAATATCGATTAAAAAAACGTCACTTTTATTAATGATTGTAGAAAAAAGTTACAAACACAAATTCCAATCGTAAAAGTTATGTTCGAAGCATTATAAAAAATAACATTCAAATTATGATATAAAATCAATTACCATCAATTTATAAGGTCGCTCACGCAGTTGTTTGTTAAAAATAAAAAACGTGTAAGTGTAACCGATATGAGGTTACAAACTCTCTCTCTCTCTCTCCAGCATTGATTGGTAGTTACTGAAAAGTTATTGACTTAAATAGCCATATGTAGCGAATATGTGCATACCCGGCATGTCAATTAGTATGACTTATGTCACTGAAAAAGAAGTGACAATCGATGAATGTTTATGTGTTTACATATTACATTTTGTTGTTACTGTATGTTGAATATATTATTCTTAACCAGCGGTTCTCGATATTTATTTTCAAATTAATATCTACTAGGTTATTTTTGGAATATTTTCTGTACATTTTTGCTATGAAAAACAATGTAAAATGTTTAGTAATTAATTGAAAGTTAGGAAATTAAAGAGACTATCTCAGAAAGATCAGAGCACCCTACAAATCTTCTAATTAACTAAAATATTTCCTTTTATCAAATATAAAATTTATAATAGATTTTGTAAGGCATTCGCATTGCCATAATGATAAAAAAAAACAAGCCACTGAAGCCACATCTTAAATAACAAACAAACGTAAATAAAGTCCACCAGTGGAATAACGAACCTATTTCGCGCAATCGTTGATATTTTATATAGCTGGGCCATAACCAACGTGCACTGTGAGCACTTTAAATCACCCGCGCTGCACACTTCTCCCCCTTGACTGTCTAAAAACTAAGCCGTGATCATGCGTGATTTTCCCTCTTAAAATCGCTGCATTTAGTCCAGCGCATCGAGGCATACGGTACGTTTCGATTTAAGTCCTCTTATTTTTCTTGTGTGGCAATTGACAATCGTTTCAGAAATCCAATATTTCAACACGGAAGGCGGAGAAAGGACGATAAAATCGATGGGAGACAACCCACTTACAAGGTAAACACCTTTAAATTTTTACCAGGAGCCGCCACTGGTTGGAATTATTCTCTATAATGTTAATTTTATTAATTGATCTGAGACGCACCTGACAATTATGTCAATGCGACCTTTATTGTAACTTTAAATACGTCCCAGATGTATCTACAGTTCCACGTATAATCGAGAATCTCTACTATTCTTAATTAAAAAATTCCATCACGAGCTTAGCAAATTTGTTTCGGCCACCGATACAATGCAAAAGTTTTTGGTTGCAATTTTATTCGTTTCTTCATTCATTCTTGAAGTATTTATCGACCATTGTTCTTCGATTCTTAAATTCCCGACCGATGGCGCAAAATGGTCGATAATTGAAGTTATTTTTGCAATCTCTTCGAATTTTCTCCATCCATTCGATACAATTTTAATAGCAGATACAAAGAGGAGCATCTGTCCGTAGCTCTAGGCGCCGACGTTGCCAAATTTCAAAAAAGTGACATTCAAAAAATGTGGAGAATAAAATGAGGTTAAGTGTTTTTTTTCGTTTTATATATCTTAGCTCTTAATTTTTCAAGAAGGGGAAGGAAAAATAACCATTCCATTAATGGTGAAGGGTGTATGGTTGAATGATCAAGGCATATGGACGACATAGTGATTGTCACTAATGGGGAATTCCCATGGATGACCTACAGGAAGCACTGCGTATTGTGAAGGAATAGTGTCTTAAAATGGACCTTTCAGTTAATCAAGAAAAAACCAAACTAGTTGCTTTTACGAATAGAAGAGTTCTCCCGCATGTTAGAGTACTGTTGTTCGGAGAAGAGCTAAAAGTATCCAAAAAGTTAAATATCTGGAAGTGACTCTTGATTCCAAACTGAATTGGAAGGTACACTTGGAAAAAATGACTACCAGGGCGACTAAGCTTTTCTGGTAATGCAGAAGAGTTATGGGCAAGACCTGGAGAATACGACCTGAGGTGGTTCATTGGCCAATGATCACCTATGGAACAATAGTCTGCTGGAGGAGGACAACAATGTCCTCTGTAGTTACTATATTAACTGAATTTCAAAGATCCGTTCTTGGTGTTACCGGGGCAATGAGCAGCACAGGGACGGAATCAATGGAAGCCTTTATTGGACATTCTCCTTTTGGAACTTTTTGTAAGGGCAATTCTTAGGCTGAAATCAGACACACTGGCTAGTTAGGGAACACCAAGTAAAATGGAGGTTGACACAAGGGCACCTCCATACAAAGAGTTTACTGAACAAGGTTTTTAAGGAACTCTCAACCAGGATATTAAAATGGATATGGGTATTTTTTTTAAAAAATTCATAGAGGAATGGGGCCGAAGGAAGGATCAAACGCTAAATATTGGAACAAGGGAAAACATACTGAGAAAGGCATGTTTGGCAGGAAAATCAGAGGAAATAGAAAGAAAAAGGGACAGTACTGGACATTTCAAGGGAGATATGTCTGAAGTTACGGAGGAAACATAAAAAGGAAAAAGAACAAGAATGCAGAGGAAGACTATGGGAGGAATATCAGACGGCAAAAAGGGCACTTAAAAATGCTATTAAAAATAAAAAAAAGTAGAGTGGAAAAAGCTATGTGAAGAATTCGAGGAAGACTTTTGGTGACAGGGCTATAAAATAGCCATGAGGGGGATCAGGTGTGGCTAATTTTTTTCTCTATTTCTGTCCCAAACTAACCTAATTCTTTCCCAAATTATCTCAACCCTACTTTCCCTTTCTCTACTTTTGCCCATAATTTCCCCCAATTTTTTGCAAATCTAGCCCAACCAAATTTCTCACAGATTTCTACTCCGATTTTTTCCCAAGCTAATTTATTTCTTTCTCCTATTTTCCCCCTAATATTTTCTCAAATTAACCTAACCACAATCTCATTTGTTAGTTTTGCCACCCCCTGACTTTCCCCAATTTTTTGCTAATCTAAGCTAACCCAATTCCTCCCCTTTTCCTCCTACAATTTTCTCCAAAATTAACCTGAACTTTGAATATTTTTTTATAATTATTCCCTCTAATTTTTCCTTAATTTTTTCCAAATTAACCCAACCTCTAATTATTTATTGATACATTTGCTCATAATTTCTCCTTCCAACGCTCCCAAATTTCCTGCAAATCTGGCCTAGCTCAATTTTTTCCCAAACCAATCTGATTCTTCTCCAAATTAACTCAACCTTTAAATCTTCTTTTACTCATAATTCCCTCTAATTTTCCCCAATTTGCTGCTAATCTAACCTTACCTAATTCTTTCCTCCATTTTTCCCCAATTTTTTTACAAATTAACCCACCCTCTAATTATTTCTTGGTACGTTTTTTCATTTTTTTTATTGACTCAACCTAACCTAATTTTGTCCCTATTTCTGCCCCAATTTTTTCCAAACTAACCTTATTCTTTCTCCTATCTTCTCCCTATTTTTTTCCAAAATTACCTTAACCCTACTTACCCCTTTCCCAACTTTTGCCCTTGTCCCATACCAATTGACTAGGGAGAGAACGGAGGAAGTAGTAGCCAAGTTATTCCCGAGAAGGGAGATCAACCTAGGAAGACGTAACTTGGACATGCTATATGACGGATCCAGCTGCCAAGAGATTATAGAGGCCGGACAAAGACTGAAAAGCAGAAAAGCTCCAGGACCGGAAGGCATACCAACGAAATGCATAAATGAAGCTCCAGAGTACGTCACCGGCTATATTTGTGAATTAATGAGACAAAACAGATTCCCTAATAAATGAAAGGAAGCGAGGTTAGTCCTGATACCAAAGGCTGGTAAGCCATAAGGGGAGCCGGGATCGTATAGGCCGTTGTGTCTCATTAATTCAATGGCAAAGTTGTACGAGCACATCATCAAGAAAAGACTGAATGAGTCAATCGAAAGGGTTCCAGGGAAGGAAGGTCCACAGTTATGGCAGCGATGGAGATGATGTCGATTGTGAGGAAATATAAAGCAACGGGAGGAAATGAAAGGTGGTGCGGTCGTGTGGAACGCATTCAATGCAGTGCCGATAGATTGTATCTTGGGAGAGCTGGAGAGAAGGGAGGTAACGGGGTATAACCAAAATATAATCAGGGACTATTTCTGTGGGAGAAGAATTTTGCTGGGAGGTGGAGATTTCTACGATGTCACGGGAATCTGTGGAATCTTTTTTATGGCTCGTTATTTAAAATAAACATACCGGAAGGTGTGGAGCTCATCGCATACGCTGACGATGTGGCTATAGTGGTTAGTGCGGCTACAACATTTAGCCTAGAGATTAATATGGACGAGGCAGTGTAGGAAGTGAACCGATGGCTTGTAAACAGGGGTATGGAGTTAGTAGCAGAAAAGACTGAGGTGACGGTATTGGTAGGGCACAGAAGGATAGAGGTGAGGTTTCGTCTGGGGGGAATATATCAAATCATCGTCCCTTCCCTCTATCCAGGATTGATAAACGATGATAGTACCAAGGGGGGAACTTAAGTACTTGGGTATATGGGATGAACTTTAGGAAACATCTGATCGAGACCATCAAAAAAGCTAGAGAGAGGGCCATAGCGCTTGGAAGAGTGCTACCAAATGTAGGAGGGCCACCGTAGTGCAAAAAAAGATTGTTATTGGAGGTTCTGAAATCAATCCTTCTTTATGGAGCACCGATGGAAGGGAATGGTTGGGATCAACAAATATAGGAGGGAGCTAAACATAGTACAAAGAGGGATGCTGCTGCGAGTGGTGTCGGGCTACCGGACGATATCGGACGTAGCAGTTCAGGTGATTGCAGGAGTACCTCCTATAGATTTGTTGATCAAGACAAGGATGAACGAACAAAGAAGAGGAAGAGAACAAAAAAAACAAATAGAGGAGGAGATGGTGCTAACATGGATAAAAAGATGGGAAGAGGAAAAAGTGAAAGGGGAGTGGACAAGAGTCCTGATTAAAGTTCTGAGGAGTTGGTTACAATTTAATCACAGGAAAATGGATTACTTCCTAAGTCAGGCTGTACCAGAACGTACACCAAGAAAATAGGGAAAACGAAGGATGATGAGTGTATATATTGTGGGGAGAGGGACATGCATACGATGGGATCTTCTAAGGAAAAAAGATCTACTATGAAAGCTAAAAAAAAATAAAATGAACAGGACAATGGTGGAAATGGAGAAAAATTGGCAAATAGTATCCAGATATGTGAGAGAAGTGATGGGGAAAAAGAAAAAAGAAAAAAGAGAACATCAAGGAATGACACAATAAGAAAGGAATAGGAGGAGATAATACTTACGTTTTTGATGGTATACCTCCAGGGGTGGTTCCGAAAACGGAAAGTGGATATGAGGAGAATTGGATGGTTTTAGTGCGGTCAGCTCTGGAGAGACAATGCGGCTCGCTAGCTTCACTGGTGGGGCTACCGAGTGGGATTGGCATTTGATTGGGGAGACTCTCACACTTTCAGGGAAAGGTAAAAAAAGGCTATTGAAACTGGGTAAGAGACATTTGGAGACAGTTAAAGTCCTGGTGGTCCCCGAGGAAACATCTCCACAAAATGAGCAACGTTAGTGAACCTATGTGCAGGAAATGTGAAGTTGATGATGAAACACCTACTCACATACTCTGCTTCTGCGAGAACTTACAAGTACTTAGAGGGAAGTACTTTGGAGAGGAATTAATACAACCATTACAACCACTGAAAATCCCTCCATTCAAACTAGAGACCTTTATAGAAGACACGAAGCTTCTGGAATGGAAGTAGATAACATAGGAAATGGTACAAAGATTCAGTTCAAGTGCCTGGGCTGATGAGCACAATCCAAAATAAATGAATGAAGCTGTCATCAAGGAAACCCTTTAATGTTGCTTTTTGGTTCAATTTTCAATTCAATTCTGGGAAAAATCGTCAGAGACGTACTTACTAGAAAATTTTTCACTTAAATTGCATTTTACACAGTTCAAAATAATATAGGGATCATGTGGATGGATGGAACCACAATGGAGTATTCCTTAGACCCTTTTGATGAGTTTAGTATGTCCAATGCGCAAATAGAAAATTATTTCCGCACTGTATGCGACTATTTTAAAAGTAATTTAATGTTAAATGTGGTGTAGACAGTTTGGCTACGCTTAGAATGATTTTGTTACTCATAGAAATTATTCCGATTCGTTAAGGAAGCATAGATCTTGTCTAAAATAGATATATACACAAAAATAAATTACTGCCTTTCTATAAAAACCCGACGAAATAGCCAACGACTGATTCAAGGTCGAAAAGTTTAAAATCTATTGGTTGTTTATAAACAATTTATTACAAAAAAAAATTAATGATGGTTATATAACAAACTAGTTTATACATAATTTGATTCGTATTATTATACGAGAAATCCAATAGCGAGTAGATATACAGTGTGGTTGAAATTTACTCGATACAGGGTTTCTTAAAAGTCTGGAAAGTTAAAAATATTGACACTCGCGAGGCGCTGCAATCGGGTTCACACTAAACAGTTGGAACGATTTTGATCAAATTTTGGACGGGAAGATTTTTTTTGAAAAAATAAGTCGAATTCTAAAAAAAAATTTGTCTATTGGAATGCAAAAAAAAGGTTAGGGCAGGACAAAGTCAGTCTAATCTCTTAATTATGAATAAGAACTAATTTTTAAATTTTAACTTTAAAACCCTATACTTCGTTAACTGAGGAAGAAAATTATCATTTCAATTTTTAATACGAATTTCTGTGACACCGAAAATTATTTGGGGAATCTACAGAGTATTACAATATCAAAATTGTATGGCATGTTTCGAAACCACAATAATATAATCATTTCCGAAAATAGCTAGAACGTTTATTTTCATCTACAGCGATATGGGAATGAGTAATCCTTATAACCTAACAATAATATTAAAGATTAATTCTTGATTCGGCACCTACAAATTTTTATTATAATCGAATTAAATGAAAAATTATTTTTAATAAATATATTAACCATCCCGTATCTCGCTTATTTTCTGGTTATACTCTATTTGAAAAGGGGCAGAGAGCAATAAACCCATGTAAAATAACCATTCCTGCTTGTGATTCTAAAAATCTCAGTAATTGTGATATATTTAAGCAATATATGTGAAGTTTGGTTCAGACTCAATAATAGCTCATTTGGGTTTCCCCATTATTTCCGAAATTGGAAAAGTTAAATTGTGGTAAATTGTAGGAGATGAATTTTAGATCGGAAAAAGTAAACAAAAAATCGCATTTAAAATTCTGGAGTTTAAGTTGCTGACCCGGTAAGGGTTTTGCATGTTAAATTAGGTTTTATTACTCTCTGTCTATTTCAAACAGACTATAACATATTTTGTTTCGACATTTTGTGGTTTCAATAATAAATATCCTTCCGCAGAAACAATTTTAGATAAAATTTAAAACGTTGTATCTAAGCCATTATTTTTGAAAATCTTCTTCTAACCATTTTTCCAATTAAAAATCTTATGTCTATATTTAGTTGAAGATTATATCACCCAGTATATTGTTACCGTTACCGATTTTGATTTAAATATTGAGAAAGCAGTTTGATTATGGATATTTTTAACTTATTGAAAACAAATAAATTTCAAAAATGATGTAAATTAAATACAAGTTTTTCGGTTAATGATAATTAGGTTAATATTTTTTATTTTGTTGATAAAATCAAATACCGGTACTTTTCTGGTACATTTGCATAATTTGTAAATGACGCAACTGTAAATAAAAGCAAAAGTAGGCAAAACAAAAATTCTCAAGCTAAATTTTATGGTTATAATCCGATTTTTTTGGTGTACCATGCAAAATCCGCCAAAAATGTTGTCAAATTTTCGAAATGAGTTAGTACCCCCTTTTCAAATTTAGAAATGTTTTATTCAAAATTTTTGACATATTGAGAAATTTACAAACTATATTGATTTTAATTTAGTCAATATTTTTAATTTTAATATGCCCCTGCCAAAAACTCATTCTTATTATTTTTAACTTCAGTTTATTTTATTTGACTCTAACTATTATTTTAAATTTTTCTGTCTCTTCTAATAATTTTTAAAAATTCCAACTTTATTTATCTCGCAACGACCTTCGAATTTTCTTTTGAGCACCCCCTTTTCCATATTTAAAAATGTTTTATTCAAAATTTTGACATGCGTTAACATTTGGAATTGACTTTATTATTTTTTTTTAATAATTGACAAAAAACTTCATTATCTGTCATATCTATACAATACCTATAGTGCCATTTCGTCAAAAAAAAGCGGCCCGGTTAATTAGTCCAGGCAACGAAGGAAAAATAGCGGAAATAATTCATGTAGAAGCCAATTTCGGCACACTTGTAGGGGAAGGTTTCCTTATAAACATACTTAAAGTACTGAAGGGTGGGGGTGAAGCTTATGGTGGTGGGGGTCTCTAAAGGTCCCTTTTTTCAGTTTTTTTGTTAATAACTCGAAAAATACTGCCTCTAGCGAAAAAATGTTTATACAAACATTTTATTTTCAACAATAAACATTTCATTTTTTAAAATAAAAACTTTTTTAAACTTTTCATTTCCCCCCTCCATATCTCCTTAAGCATTGCTCCAAGCAAAAAAGTGCATGGAACTATTTTTATAGAGAATTCTTTGTAGATTAATTTACTATATGAACATTTTTTCTCTAGAAGCAGTATTTTTCGAGTTATTAACAAAAAACTGAAAAAAAGGAGCCTTTAGAGAGCACCACCACCCCTCAGTACTTTTAGTATGTTGTTAAGAACACCTTCCCCTACAAGTGTGCCAAAATTGGCTTCTACATGAATTATTTCCGCTATTTTTCCTTCGTTTCCTGGACTAAATAATATATACAGGAGAGTTTAAAAAATAGAAGACTTGAGAATTTTTAGAAAAAGTGGAATTTTGCTAAAATCAATATGTTTTTTCTGCATTAACATTTTTACCACAATAATTAATTGCAAACACTAAAACACGTGTTCGTCGCCTTTACCGATATTTTCCTTTGATCAAAGAAAAAAGTGGGCAAGATCGACGAATACGTGTTTAAGCTTTTGCGATCGATTTTGGACAAACTTTACCTGATTAATAGACATTTTTACAATTTATGTCATCTGTCAAATATAATTAA